>LAPY01000148.1:233673-247021 GCA_000970635.1 Eragrostis tef | reverse complement strand
CCGGCGGCGGCGCCCCCCCGTCCGCCGCCGTCGCGATCACGATCATCCGAAGTCGACGGGGGCGGAGGTGGTGGTGGAGCCCCGGGCGCTGCAGCCACTGGAAGGACGGTGACCTTAATGTTGATCGGATACTCCAACGCTCGCTTCAGGATTGAGCCATCATCGGACGCCGACGGTGGCTCCACGATGGCCAGGTCCATAACCGCTGGAATGAGCTCCGGCTTGGAACACCATGCCGTCAGCCGGAAGGACGAGTAATCTTGACGATTCACCGTAGATGGGTGCAGGTCACGTACCCAGCACCACTCGTCCAGAAGGTGCTTGTTATACAGTTGTTGAAGCACCTATATTTGCTTTCAACTGAAAACTAGTATCATTGCTCTTTAGCTGCAGTGTTTCAGTGAGTTGTAGGCTTACAGCTTATATGAGGTGTGTGCTATATGTTGCGTCTTTTGTCATCATTGTCTTGCGTTGATCAGTGTTGTTGCAAAGAGATCTTCAGAGATTATTTGTAGCCTTTGACGAGCAAATCCCCTTGCTCCACGAAATTTGTCCTCGGTTTCGATGACAAATTTCATGCTTAATTTAGACACTTCAAATGTGAACTTGTGGGGTATCCAAAAAAGAAAAAAATGTGAACTTGTTGTTCAAAGCCGCCGCCGGGGGGTGGCCAGCACCGAAGTCTTGGGCAGCCCACCAGCGCTCGATCCCCGGGCGAGCTGCTGGTTCTCCGGGTGAGTGTGGTGTGCGTGCGTTTCCACGCCTTCGCCAACCAGTCGCCTAGACTGCCTGATTGATTTGAATTTTGAACTCTCAAAGCGGCGACCCCAAAACATTGCGTCTTAGAAAGGCGAAACGCATTGTGCTGGGAAAGCACCGCACCTACTGGACGATATGAAACTGATCTACCGCAGTTTACGTCTAACAAATTAGAACAGCTGCACATAAAACCAACAGCGGAACGATATTTCCTGTGTTAGAATATTTAACATAATGTGGCCATGTAAATTAAAGAAAATGATGCTTATATAAAAGGTCTATGTGTGATGATTGCTTAGACTAAAGGATTAAGCATTATGGGTTGAAATACCCTCTCCTCTCCCTTCAAAATAAACTAAGAGATCAATTGTGTGTGTGCTAATAAAGTGGCCATAGCACATATGTGTGCATTAGAGAGATATTTGCTGCATAAATGCATGCATGTCGGCAAGCCTTCTAGTAGCTCAAGAGAAGTGAGCAAATCAGTTTTGCATGCATTAAGAGCTCAGAAATATCTTAGCAGCCCAAATCCTTTTGTGTTCATACTAGTTGATTTAATGCATGTATATCTGTTAGCATTTGATTCCCATTTGGATTCCACAAGCTCCTTACTTGCTTGCTAAGCATTTGAAGCCTATAAATAGAGGCCTATAGCCAGCAATAGGAGGGCATCAATCGATCAATCGAGCATCAAGCATCGAGCAGCAGCGGGCACTAAGAGATATAGCCCAGCTAATACTTGTGCATTACTGTTAGCACAAGCTAAAAGATATTGGTAGTAGCACACACATATAAAAGTCGTTCTCTCATCATCAAGGGAACAAGAAAAGAGAGAAGGAAGAGAGGAGAGAAATAATCCTCTTGTTCATGATGCAAGGAGCTGCCTTCCCACAAGGTAAAAAGTGCAATATTGCATATAACCTCTGATATAGTGCATTGCACATGAAAGATTGTTTTATTCGGTTAAATCAAATTAGTGCTAATTCGATCCGGTAACGCTTCCGCATTTTCGCTTACATCCTGAACACATGAGAGCAATGCTGACTGCACGGAACCAAAAATCCAGATCAAATTTCTCGCGCAAATGAATCGGCACCAACTCACTTCGGTTTACAAGCTTCATGGTCAGGGAATTACATTGAAGAGATAAACATGTAACACATAAATATCAATATTTTATTATTGTGACAAGTGAACAAAAGTTACAAAATCTGGTAAGCTGGCTGAACAAACTGAATTGAGACACCTTATATTTCTTCAAAAACGGCATGCTTTATTGGGTCAGCGTCCATGCACCACAGCCCTGGTTATTTAAACAACTCCAAACCCTGAAACCTCAAACATGTATGACGTGAATTGCATATTAATTATCAATTTGTGTAGAGATTGTCATATTTATTTTCTACACTCGATGCACATTCACACAGAAGATAGATAAACTTGCAACTGTTTTGCCTGAAAACCACAAGTCCTTGTTTTTTCCTTGACATCTAGGATCCCTGGCCGGGACCAGGGTTTACAAAAGGAAAATGCTTTAGAGTACACCCATTTGTCCGACTTTTGTCCGACCAATTGTTTTAAGCCCTTTGTTTGATATATGGACCACCGCTCAAGTGATTTTAGCCATTGGATCTCCTGGTCGTACAAAAGTCTACCAAATAGGTGTACTCTATAGCAGTGCTCTTTACAAAACCGGGCCAAACCGAACCGGTAACTGGAAAACCCGGATTTACCAGTCTGATCCAGTTACTAAAACCATGGTTTTCATCCAAAATTGTGTACTGTAGCAAAATTGTAAACCGATAGGTTTTACCGGTTTACCAACCGGTTGGCGATTTCAGTTTTTTTGGTTATACTTGTTTTGTAAACCCTGGCCGGGACACGTCATAAGTGCGAAGGTCATGAGAACAATCCAATAGTATTGAAATCGCAATATGCCAGTTTCCCAGCTCATACGGTCAAAGTGGTGTCAGGAGCACGATGGCTGGTGGAAGACAGACCAATGCACTAAGCAGTGAGTAGCACGGCAGGCGAACAAGAGCAAGGCCATGTCGATTCTTGAGAAGTTATAAAGGTAAAGAAGAAATGAAAATGACAAGCTTACCCTCGCAATGTTTTAAGCATATGCATTTCTCGCACTGTTTTAAGCAGATGCATTTCTGTTTTTGCCATCTTCATCACCTATTTCTATTTAACCGAGAAGAGTAACATTAGTCCCAGGTCAAGCTACAACAAGGCTATATGTTGAAGCACGAGATGTTATACCTGAAAGTTTAATCCAATCCTGGGTGCAGACGAGGGCCTCAACTACATCGGGGCTCATTTTTTTGTTGAAAAGGCTAACCCTTTCATCGATTTGAGCATTGAACGCAGATTCAGCAGAGACTGCAGATCCAGGTATCACTAAAATGTCACGTGCCAGCCGGGCAAGAGTGGGGTACACTGAAGCATTGTCCTTCCACCATTTAAGAATATCAAAAGGAACATTTTGAGGAATAAGATCTCCTTCAAGGTACGCAATGAGTTCCTCCAATTCCTCATGTCCAGATTGCTTAATGTAACTTTGTCTGATGCCATGTACTGGTATACTATCATATGTATCAAAGTGTAATACATCATTTCTCTGGTTCAATTCCTGACAACTTTGCTGATGAACATAACAGGAGTACTGTAGAAAGAGCTCATACATCTTTCCACGCACTTGAAGGATGTACTTTCTAGCATCATTACCGAAACCTAGTTTGAAGCAGAAACCAAGAAAACCGATTTTATATCTAGGATCTAGAACAACAGCTAAAGACAGCCAGAGATACCATTTTCTCCAAAGCTTGTCAAACTTCTCCTGCATTTCTTCAACATCGAAAACTTGGTCAATATTTGCCTTTCTGGACAAACCCATCAGAGCTATCTTCAAGTTCCAAATTGGGCAAAAATATGAGTTCAAAGTCGCAAAGCAAGGGCTGGAAATAACTTTAACTGCATGGTAAATCAGCCTTGCAACATCACAAAAGTTCTCTGCAGCTGCTAGCTGTTCACAAGATGGCTTCGATGGATACAATCGCGAATCCATCTGTCCAGGGTTTGGCCATGCCTTATTAAACTTCAGTGCAGCCTCTAATAAGTGGTACATGAAGTACCAGCTTTGGGAGCAAACAGAGGGTTTGTTTAGGTGCAGTTGTGAAAGGATTTCTTCATATTTATCAGTACGTGGTGCGGAGCATGTCATGTACTCAAACCAGTACCGACAAGTTTCCTGCAAAAATTCTGATCTGTCACACCCACTAATAACAATAAGGTCATGAAGCAAATTTATCATGCAAGGCAAAGTTAATAGCTCTGATTCAGCAAGAAGATAATTCTGTCCTGTAACATTCTTCTCCAACTTTTGTATATTCTCTCCTGGATCATCCACTGAGTTGGGCAATGAAATTCCTAAAAGCTTTGCCTCAAAACTCCAATCTTGTATGGCTTCTTTTATTATATATGTGACAGCTTCCTTATGGCCATAAACTACTTTATTTAAGTAGGACTTCCAGTCAGGAAACATGCTGAAATAGTGCCGTTCAGCATATGCCCCGTTCCCCGAATAGCAACATTTAATGATTTTTCTATTCAGCTTCCATTCTTCATCAATAAAATTTACCGTCACACAGATGAAGCCTTTAAAATCCCCCCAGTTTGCAACTGCCAGGAAAACACCCCCAGGTGTGAGTGCTATTTTCTTCTTCAGTTTCCCTTCTCATTCTGAAAAATACCGATAAATTTCTCTCTCACAGCACCTTGCGATACCACATCATAAGTAGGACAGATGGCAGCCATAAATTGCCTAAAATTAGTACCGCTTGCCAATGTAAAGGAACAAAGGTTGGAGACCAAAGCTTTAGTAAGCAAGTCAAGAGACTTGTCTTGATCAAGCTTCAAGTGCTTCTCAACAGATGTGTCAGGATGTGAAGATGATTGTTGTTGCTGAGCCCTATCAATTCCAGGCTGTGCAGGACAGGTCTTTAGATGTCGGCGTAGATGGCTTGTCCCTCCTGAACTTTTTCCACTAAGGCGCTTTTTACAATGTTTGCATTCAGCACTATGAATTTTTCCACCAGCAAATACAGCAGTAAATTCATCCCAGACCTTGGACTTCGATCTTCTTTCACTGGCACCATAGAAAAGGCACTATGAATATCAAATTGTGTAACTTATGTGAGAAACCACTGCCATGCACTAGAACTCTAGAATCACGAGCAACGGCGTATGTAGCAAGACTGAACGAAAGAAAATGCAAGTGAAACGTCGTATGTTGTTAAACCAGTGGTGAAATTACAACTTGAACTAAACCGCATGAACCAGACTCTTTGTATCAGGCCTAGCAATACATAATCCAACTTACAGCATAAATCCAACACAAGTTTCCTCAAGGGCACACAACAGAAAAACTGAGACCCTCCAACATATCTTTAATTTTAAGCTCTCAGCAATAGCACTAATTTGGCCTCATTTAGGCTTTAGTTCTGCAAATGCCTTGTATAATAGAAGTACAAAACAGCAAATCGATCAGAGAAAATTCGAAAACAACATGGCTCAAATTCTCGTATGTTCTATTACTTCCTCTTTACTTTATCATTCTTCACTTCATGAAATTGAAAGAACACATAAGAGGAACAAGAGGTGGAGTGTTGTTCTAGTTATGATAGGTTATCTAACAATTCTTTAGGACCATAACAAATAATGAACACAAAGAAAATTATCTTTGGTATATCTATGAACTCCGGTAGTAACTAAACTAATAACTACATATGGATCACAACATATTAGCAAATCTAATAAATAAGAGTGAGAAAAGAAGTAAAAATGCAGATACAATAAGTTTCTTCAAAAGGTGATGCATACTTTCGTAGAGAATTTCCTCTCTTGGTTTGCTTTGTGGCCCTTTCACCTGGAGCTGCCACATGTCTGTCAAATGAAAGAACCATCGACAGAGTTAACTGATTAATTTGCAGCCAAAGAGTTTTCCTTCAATAAGATCAAAGCAAATACCTTTCTGTTGCACTGGCATCACCAGCAAATTCTTCATTGGCTCTTGCTTCGCTATCATCATCTTCCTCGCTCTCACTTGAACTAGGTAGTTGGCCATCCTGCTGTCCCGGCCTATGCATTAAGGTCCCTGTGGCAGATACATCAGGGAGCATGTAATCTTCGGAGCCAGTTCCGATTCCAGCAGGGCCATATCCAGGCCACCTATTTGAGGGACGTAGGTGGTTGTGTTTACCCTTGTAAACTATCTCAACAATCTGATAATCCTCAGAGAGCTCCACTGATTTTTTGACTCCACAGTTTACCTGGGCGCATTTGTAGTAGATCACTTGGCACCCACTAACTGGAATTGTATGCTCTCCGTACTTCAGCCAGTTGTAGCCATCATAAGTTGGAGATACGGTACCACACGCTGATGGCAGAGTCTGCATCTGAGTCGTTGCGACGTTGACTGAAGAACTGGTATGCTGTTGTGCCATATTCGGTGTCGACAGCAAGAGAGAAGTGAACGGGCGAAATCCTTGGTCGGCCATCCCCGGCTGATCGGTGTGACATGACTGATTCTCCATTCCGAACGTCACTAATTTTGCCGAATTCCCACCAGAGTGCGTCCCTGTTCCCGTAGATTTGAACTTTTCAGGCCAAAACCATACCCCTGCATAATACTAGATAAAGTTACAGCCACATTCCAGTCACAATCATTCCAATCACAATCTGTTGTGAAATCCCAAACACTCATACAACGTAAATGAAAGAAAGAATTTCTAAAACTGTTGTGAAGTCGTTAAGACGCTGTGAAAGACAGGGTAGCGTAAGCAAAACAATCACCTGCAATGGGAAGCTCGAATCCGAAGCAGCCAAAGCGTGGATCGATCGCAACAACTAACAAGAGAACGCAGCAACAAACCAATGGCTCCGGCCTCAAAGTCTCCCAGCGTCGGAGTCAACCGCTAAATTCATAGTCAATGAAGTAGTGGTGCAGCATTTGCTTCGAAACTGCTGGTTGGTTTTTAAAAATGGTGGGCAGGCAGGTGAGTATGTGAGTAGCACTTACATAAAAACGATAAGAAAACTTCCCACCGCCGCTCGAGCTGACCCACTGGCACGCCGGCCCCGTTGAGGGTGGAGCTGGAAGCGACGAGCCCGGACGCCGGACGGACTGTGGTAGCGGCGGGGCGCTCGGAGAGGCTGGAGCGACAACGCCGGAGATGACAGGCATTTGATAGACTGCTGACTGCTGAGTAGTGTTTTTTTTAATTATTATAGGGTCAACAGGGGAAGAGGATCCCTACCTTATTCCATTGGCCCGATTTACATTTGCGCATTTGTGCGCATTTGTACTATGAGGAGGTTTTACAGAAGTCTACATATTGTAAGAAAACAACTGGCACCAAGTGTCAGATACAGTTGAATCAGAACGGTGACAGGGGCAACGGGCTGTTCGTTTTTTAAAGCTAAACTTTAGCTCTGTCACATAAAATTTATTTTATTATTTTTAGTATTAAATAAAGTTAAATATAAAACTAGTTGCAGAACCTTAAGCTAATTCATGCGTCTAATAAAAATAATTAAGTGATAGTTGTTGTAGAGTTATTGTATCAAAATATAAATTAATTAGACTCGTTAGATGCATTTAGTAAATTAGCATCTAGATGTTAAAATTTTTTGTCTAAGTACAACTATTTGTTCAAGATTTCATAAAACAACAACTTTTAGGTCTATTTCAGAGAACTGCAACTTTTGTATCCGGTCTCACGTGTCAACCTTACTAATGGTAATGTTCTCAAACTGAAATTGACATGTGAGGCCGGACATAAAAGTTGTAGTTTTTTGAAACACACGGTCAAAATAGTTGTAATTTTCTAAAATAGGTTTTAAAAATTATAGTTTTGTAAAACTCTGACACAAATAGTTATAGTAGAAAAAAAAAGAACGGAAGGAAAAATACTGAAAGCATTCTGCAACGATAATAACCAAAACCGCATCACTCTAATGACAACACTCGCAACTAAGTTCAACATCCTACCAACAACACGGACTGCAACACCAAGTTAGAGCAAGCACAATGATCGGCGAATCGACCGATTGCACGTTTAAAGAAATATTAGAAAGGAGAGAGAGGAGGTGTATCGGCGCGTCTGCCGTCGCCAAGCTGGGCACGAGCGCCAATGCAAAACTGTGGACTCGCTCCGCCTCTTCTCTCTATCTCTCTCCAAGGCAAGTCCTGACAGCAGCAATTGTGAGGCCCTCGAAAAGAATCCAATCCGGCGCATTGTTGGGCGCACAGGGCGCGTCCGTGGCGCGTGCAGAGGTGCAGGGGTCGACGCGCCGGCTCTTATTGGGCCTGCTCTTAGGCCAAAGACAACTCCCTACTGACTACGGTAACTTGGTGAGGAAAAGCTCCATTCATCACTCGTCTCTGGTGACGGAGCTAGGTTCCAAAACTTATATAGTGCATTCATATTTGATCTTTTGAGGGATGAAAAGCAGTAACCATATGAAGCTTAATAACTTAATGCTTTTCTATGTACGTAGCGGCATAAAGGTAAACTTTTGAGCTGTTCTACACTCAATTGTTGAACTACTAGCTTGGCACCGTTTGCATGCTCTCGGACAGCATGTATTCCCATTCAAAGGAGCAATTTTTTTTGTTCAATCCATGTCATAATAGTATCCATGCAAAGCACAAACTGTTCACATATACGTGTGGATACAAGCAAAGCCCATCTAAAAATTCATGTCCAAATGCTATGGAATGGCTTCAGTCCTAGAAAAACTGAGATCTGGCCAAAGGCTGAATTGCTGTATATAGATATATTTTTTTGCCCAAGAGTTGGGTATTCCTGGGAATATTTTAGCTCCGTCCATGTCGTCTCCTGCAAAACCAGTTTCAGAAATACAGATGAGACAATAGAACAGGAACAAAAACGTTCTAGATGACCAGTTAAACTATTATCAGCTCCCTGCAATTAAACTATTATCAGCTCTCACTGAACAACTCCAAAGAAAAAACGTTCTCGATGACCCGTTAAATACTAAAAAAAAAAGTCCACAGGAGAAAAATGATACAGATTTACCACAACATCAAGAATGTAGATATTCAAAAAAAAAATCTACTAGCAGGCTAGTGGAAAAGTGGAAAAGGGTCTAGCAATAATGAATACCAAAGCTCAAGCACATTCAACACCTAGGTGAAATATGAACCGCCACGGCAGCAGTGTGACATGATCAGCTAGCTAGCTTTACGAAAACAAGCATTGCCCAAGCAATGCGAAAACAGAAGGTGTATATATTTACAAGGTAACGAGGGCATGAAAATGAAAAGTTTACCCCTGGCAATGTTTTAAGCAGATACATTTCTGTTTGCGCCATCTTCATCACCTATTTCTGTTTACCAGGAAGAGTAACATTAGTTACAGGTCCTTTGTAAGCTGAAAGTTGGAGCACGAGAAGTTGTACCTGAAGATGTGATCCAATCCTGGGTGCAGATGACGGCCTCAACTATTTCAGGGCTCATTTTACTGTTGAAAAGGCTAACCCTTTCATCAATTTTGTCGTCGAATGCAGATTCAGCAGAGACCGCAGATCCAGGTATCAGTAAGATGTCACGTGCCAGCCTGGCAAGAGTGGGGTACACTGAAGCATTGTCCTTCCACCACTTAAGAATATCTAAAGGAACATTTTGAGGAATAAGATCTCCTTCAAGGTACGCACTGAGTTCCTCCAATTCCTCATGTGCTGATTGCTCAATGTAACATTGGCTGGTGTCATGTTCTGCGACTGGTACACTACCATGAGTATCAAACTGCTCATCAGTTATCTGGTTCAATTCCTGACCACTTTGCTGATCAACATAACAGGAGTATTGTAGAAAGAGCCCATACATCTTTCCACGCACTTGAAGGATGTATTTTCGAGCATCATTACCGAAACCTAACTTGAAGCAAAGATCAAGAAAACCGATTTTATATCTTGGATCTAGAATAACAGCTAAAGACAGCCAGATATACCATTTTCTCCAAAACTTGTCAAACTTCTCCTGCATTTTTTCTACTTTAAAAACTTGGTTGATATTCTCCTTTCTCGATAAACCCATCAGAGTTACCTTCAAGTTCCAAATTGGGTGAAAATATGAGTTCAAAGTCGCGTAGCAAGGGCTGGAAATCACTTTAATTGCACTGTAAACCAGTCTTCCAACATCACAAAAGTTCTCAGTAGCTGCTAGCTGTTCACAAGATGGCTTCGATGGATACAATCGTGAATCCATCTGTCCAGGATTTGGCAATGCCTTATTAAACTTTAGTGCAACCTCTAATAAGTGATACATGAAATACCAGTTTGGGGAGCTAAAAGAGGGTTTGTTTAGGTGCAGTTGTGAAAGGATTTCATTGTATTTATCAGTACGCAGTGCGGTGCATGTCATGTACTCAAACCAGCACCGACATGTTTTCTGCACAAATTCTGTTGTGTACAACCCTCCAATAAGGTCATGAAAAAACTTTATCATGCAAGGAACAGTTAATAGCTCCGATTTGGCAAGAAGATAACCCTGTCCTGTAAGATTCTTCTCCATGTTTAATATAGTTGAATCATCCACTGAGCTGGGCAATGCAATTCCTAAAAGCTTTTCCTCAAGACTCCAGTCTTGTACAACTTCTTTTATTATACATGCAACAGCTGCCTGATAGCCGCAAACCACTTTATTAAAGTAGGAATTCCAGTCAGGAAACATGCTGAAGTAGTGCCGTTGATCAAATATCGCATTTCCCGAATAGCAATATTTAATGATTTTTCTATTCAGCTTCCATTCTTTGTCAATAAAATTTACCGTCACACAGATGAAGCAGTTCCAATCCCCCCAGTTTGCAACTGCCAGGAAAACACCCCCAGGTGTGAGTGCTATTTTCTCCTTCAGTTTCGATTTCTCGTTCTGAAAAATAGTGAGAAATTTCTCTCTCACAGCACTTTGCAATACCACATTGTAATTAGGACAGATGGCAGCAATAAATTGCCTAAAATTAGTACCGCTTGCCAATGAAAAGGAACAAAGGTTGGAGACTAAAGCTTTGGTAAGCATTTCAAGAGACTTGTCTTGATCAAGCTTCAAGTGCCTCTCAACAGATGTGTCAGGATGTGAAGACGACTGTCGTTGCTGAGCCCTATTAATTCCAGGCTGTGCAGGACAGGTCTTTATATGTCGGCGTAAATGGCTTGTCCCCCCTGAACTTTTCCCACTAAGGCACTTTTTACAATGTTTGCATTCAGCACTTTGAATTTTTCCACCTGCAAATACAGCAGTAAATTCATCCCAGACCTTGGACTTCGATCTTCTTCTTTCACTGGCACCATAGAAAAGGCGCTATGAATATCAATTTGTGTAACTTTTGTAAGAATTCGCTGTCATGAACTGGAACTCTAGAATAACGAGCAAAAATGTACGTTGTTAAATCAGCGGTGAAAAACTAACTTGAACTGAACCACATGACCAAGACTCTTTGTATCAGACGCAGCAAAACATGATCAAGCTTACAGCATAAACCCAACAAAAGGTACCCAAGGGTCACACAATTGAAAAACTGAGACCATCCAACATATCTTTATTTTTAAGCTCCCAGCACTGATTTGGCCCCATTTTTAGGCTTTAGTACTGCAAATGTCTTGTATAATAGAAGTACAAAACAGCAAATCGATCAGAGAAAAGTCAAAAACTACATGGCTCAAATTTTCATATGTTCTAATACTTCTTCTTTACTTTATCATTCTTCACTTCATGAAATAGAAAGAACACATAAGATGAACAAGAGGTGGAGTAGCTGTTCTAACTATGATAGGTTATCTAACAATTCTTTAGGACCGTAACAAATAATGAACGCAAAAAAAATATTATCTTTGGTTGATCTATGAACTCGGGTAGTAACTACACTAATAACTAAATATGGATCAGAACATGTTAGCATGTATAATAAATCAGAGTGAGAAAAGAAGAAGAAATGCAGACAGAATAAGTTTCTGCAAAAGGTGATGCATACTTTTGTAGAGAATTTCCTCTCTTGGTTTGCTTCGCGGCCCTATCACCTGGAGCTGCCACATGTCTGTCAAATGAAAGAACCATCGACAGAGTTAACATATTAACTCTCAGCGAAAGAGTTTTTCTTCAATAAGATCAAAGCAAATACCTTTCTGTTGCACTGGCATCACCAGCAAATTCTTCATTGGCTCTTGCTTCGCCATCTTCATCTTCCTCGCTCTCACTTGAACTAGGCAGTTGGCCATCCTGCTGTCCCAGCCTACGCATTAAGGTCTCTGTGGCAGGTCCCTCAGGGAGCATATAATCTTGGGAGACAGATCCGATTCCAGTGAGGCCATATCCGAGCCACCTGTTTGATGGGCGTAGGTGGTTGTGACTACCCCTGAAAACTGTCTCAACAATCTGATCATCCGCAGATAGCACCACTGATTTTCTGACTCCACAGTTTACCTGGGCGCATTTGTAGTAGATCACTTGACACCCCCTAACTGGAATTGTATGCTGCCCGTGCTTCAGCCAGATGTAGCCATCATAAGTTGGAGATACGGTACCACCCTCTGATGGCAGAGTCTGCATCTGAGTCGTTGCTACGTTAACTGAAGAACTGGCATGCTGTTGTGCCATATTCGGTGTTGACAGCAAGAGAGAAGTGAATGGACGAAATCCTTGGTCCGCTGTCCCGAGCTGATCCGTGTGACCTGATTGATTCTCCATTCGGAATGTCACTATTTTTTTCCAAATTTCCACCGAGTGCTTCCCTGTTCCCAAGATTCCAATCACAATCCCCAATATTTCAGAACCTTTTCAGGCCGAAACCATACCCTGCATAATAGATAAAAGTCACGGCCGCATTCCAATCACAATCTGGGTACATAGATAAATCCTGCAAATCTCAAACACTCATACAACATAAATGGGAGAAAAAAATAGATTTCTAAAACTGTTGTAAAATCATTAAGACGATTTGAAACAATAGGAGCTAAGCAAAGCAATCACCTGTAAATGGGAAGCACGAATCGGAAGCAGCCAAAGCCTGAATCGATCGCAACAACTAACAAGAGAACACAGAAACAAGCCAATGGCCCCAGCTCCTAAGTCTCCTAGCCCCGGAGTCAACCGCTAAATTCATAGTCAATACAGTAGTGGTGCAGCATTTTCTTCAAAGCTGCTGGTTTGGTTTAAAAATGGGGGGCAGGCAGGCGAGCATGTGAGTGCCCCCCTTACACAAAATACGATAAGAAACTTCCAACCGCAGCCTGTGTGCAAATGGGGCGGGTCACACGCCCGGCCCCGAGAGGAATAGAGGGCACCGGCGGAAGCGACGAGCCGGGACGGCGACTGCGGCGGCGGCGGCGCCCAGGCAGGGATCCCCTGACGTAACATCACTGGTGCCTTGTCACTGACTCGTGGGGCCAGGCCTACAGGTCAGTGACCTGAGTTAACGTCGGACGATCCTCCTCCCGACGCGGCCCAACTGGCCCAACTACCGCGGCCCACTGCCGCCAGAGCTCGCCGGAGTTCATTCACGCACCG
>LAPY01000148.1:212144-223891 GCA_000970635.1 Eragrostis tef | reverse complement strand
GGGAGGCGAACCTGACGCCGACCGCCTCAGCGCGCTCCCGGACGCGCTCCTGCACCACATCATGTCGTACCTGAAGGCCTGGGATGTGGTTCGGACCTGCGTGCTGTCGCGGCGGTGGCGCCACCTCTGGGCGTCCGTGCCCTGCCTCGGCCTCCGTCTCCGTGTCGGCCAGGACGACTACGACGAGGTTCCGGAGAACTTTCCCAAATTCGTCCGCCTCCTGTTCCGCCGCCGTGATGTATCGGCGTCGCTGGACACGCTCCGCCTGCGGTCAAGCAATGTTGACGGTGCGCATGACGAAGACCATGCCAGGTCGTGGATCCGTGATGGCATCAAGCGTGGGGCTCGAGTTATTCATGTTGTTGGGCACCGAAGAGTTCATTTTCTTAAGGGACGTGGCAGCAGCCTCGCGGCGCTGGAGCACACGGCTTTTGTCTCTTCCCAGCTCAAGGTATTGAAGCTGTCCTATGCCTTGCTTGACGACAACATGCTCAGGCAGCTTTCATCTCAGTGCCCGGCATTGGAAGAACTACATCTTATGGATTGTGTGATGACTGGCCATGAGATTTCTTCTGCCTCTTTGAAGATTTTAACCATGTTCAAGTGCAAGATCAATGTGAACCTTTCGATTGCTTCTCCAAACCTTGTTCTTCTGCGCTGTGTCTCACCGATCACCCAGGCTCCATCATTTGAGGACATGGGGTTGCTTGTCACTGGCACAATAATACTTGATGATCGTTCCTTTTATGAAGATGATTTTGAAGACTTCAGCAAGGATGAGCTTGAGGAAACCACTGATGAGGATGATAATGATAGTTATTGGAAGGACCATAATAGGTATGGATTTGGTGCCCCTTTAGACGGGTATTGTTTCAAGCGTAATCATGATTACGGAAGTGACATTGAGAGCGATGACAACACCTATGACTATAGTGAGATTGCAAACGATTCTGCTGAATATGGTTTTGATGGTGATGACCACAGTTCCAGTCATGTCTATGGTGAAAACTCTGGATCCAATGATAACAAAGTCTTAGGTGGCCATAATGTTCTTCACAGCCTTTCTAATGCTTCAAGTTTGGAGCTGTTAGCTGATGCTGGAGAGGTATAGCAATCACAATCGTTTGCTGATGTCTGTCGTTCTGATTATGTATTTTGATATTCTAAAATCCTATGCAAAAATTTAAGGTTCTCCAGAGCCGACATCACTTGATTATCAATGCAAAAAATTTCTACATTGTACCCTTAATGTGTCACGCAATCATCTGATTTCAATACTCTGCTTACTTTAGGTAATAATCTCAATAAAGAATATTTTTGTTTTCTGTTCGATTGCCTACTGAAAATTGTTCCCCAAGAGAGCTTTATTCATAATTTGTTATGACTGTAAGTTTTCAATATGCATACCTTTTCAAATAATTTCTGTTATATATTAGCACATAATTAGGTTTTTACTCTAGCCTATGGTATTGCTGCGCACACACTCCTAGCTGAAATTGAGATGCGTCCCATTTTAGCTGAGATGATAATCCGCTGGAAATAAATCATTGTGTTTTATTTTTCTTCTCTATGTATTTTATAATTTAGTTTCATCCACAATATGATGGTTAATTTAATTACCGTTGCCAATGCTGAAAACTCTTTTTTTCGCTTTGAAGGTGATTCTGAATAGAGAACTGAAAAGGTGCCCATGTTTTACAAACCTGAAGACCTTATCCCTCGGGGAGTGGTGTATGGGTGCTGACTTCAGTGCATTAGTTTTATTGCTGTAGCATTCACCAATTTTGGAGAGGCTTTTTCTTGAACTCGATTTGGTACGAATATTTACATAACTTGTACATGCTTGTTACTTAACTGAGTTTTGAGTATCTGAGCACATGTTTAATAACTATTCTGTTGATCTGCAAAAAGACCTTCAACACCAGAAAGGCTCTGGGAAGCGGTGTTAAACCTAAGGGAAGGTCATTTTGTTGCAAACACCTTCAGATGGTGAAGATCAAATGCTCTAAGGATGATGTAAGAGTCCATAAGGTAGCACATTTGTTCAGGGCTAATGGTGTACCTTTTGAGAAGATTTTCGAGCGTCGGACTGGGAGCACTTGTGAGTCACACTTACTCTTCAGAGATATGAATTCATGTTTTTATTCAATACCAGTGTTATATTACTATGTTTGCAGCCTTTCCGTGAAAGGTGAAACAAGATGGTTAACTGGATGTATTGTCCCTTGATGTTTTGCCTGGCTATTCTTCTATAAACTGGACAAACATGTTGTTCTGTAACTCAAACTTAGCTTCTTTTGTAGTTATCTATGCCCTCATCCATTTTTTGTTATTTTTACCAGATCTCCGTGGCGAGATGATTACGAGAGATCTTGCCAGGCAGGAACTGGAGTTTTGGGGGGATGACGAGTTATGGGGGGACGACAAGTTCTGGGGCCATAACGAGTTCTCCTGGGATGATGAATTCTCTGAGGACGATGACGAGTTCTGGGGCTATGGCTAACATCCAGTTGTTCAACTTCCTTTGTTTACCACCATGAATTGGTACCAATTGACTGCAGTCATAACCGTTTTGTAAAAAGGTTTCCTGAATGCAAGGCACCATGGAAATCTAGAATTAGAAGCACTTGTCATGCCTTTGTGATACAGTAGTTCCAGCACCTATATTTGCTTTCACCTGAAAACCAGTACTGTGCCTTCAAAGGAGCGTGCGGGCCATGCTCGAAACTCCTGTGAGCACTGTCCACGTCTTGCATCACATTTCTGGCACGGGTGCCGAGGCATTTGTTGAGCCCCAGTCACAGGCCGTTTTATGGTAAACAGGAACATCAAATCCATGCAGATTAAATATTGCTTATCCTTACCACCTCGTGCCTGTGTCTGGGTCAATAATGGTTCTAACATCCTCGTGCACTCGTCGCGCTACAAGATAGCTGATGGTAGTTCGAAAACCTGTATACTTTGATTCATTTTCTCACGATTGTCGATGGGAATTTCCAATTCCTCCGACTCCCACGGCTCACTCTTGGTACACATCCGCCTCTTTGTTCCATACAAAGGAGAGACGGGACACTCTATTGGCATTATATGCGACATATATGTGGTGTTTTGTTTTTGCACCGGGTCCTTAAATATGCATGTGTGGTGCGGTGTAGCATCGTACGATATTGTAAACTATTCACCTACCATATTAAAGTTTCCGGTCTCATAGTGAAGTTACCGATATTAAGTTAGGCCAAATACTAGCATATTGCTACCATTCCTCTTGTCTACTGTCTTGACTTCAGAAAGTGTTCTTTTGCATGTCTAAATTCTACCATTCTAAAGTTGTAGTGTCACCCAGTGAAGCTAACTTCCTTGTATAGCTCAAATGCAAGGTGTAGCTTTTGTTCACCAGCTAGCGCGCTATGGTTCTCGGTCGATCACTTGCATAAAAGTTGTCCAATATAAACCTAACTAGGGTATCCAAGGATGGTTAACTCATGAGAAGGTTTATGTCCGCTTCTCTAGCTGCACCACTGAATCGTCATACAACCTAAATGTTCATTTTACGAACAGAATTAATATGGTTTATGATTACCACAAATTCCCTTTTCGTGAATAGTATGCTAAGATGACTTTGTTAATTAATGTACAGCTAAGGGCACGGAAATAATTTTTCCTCTGTAATTCGAGATGTTTTTTTTTTGGTTAATTTGCCTAGTGTAATCTGCTGAAGACTGGTTCTTTCAGAAAAAGACCCTGGAGACTGGTGGCAGTAAACAATGAATAGGAAACAGGAAGTCAGTTTGCTCCCTATCTCGCAGTGCATGTGAGGCGTCATCACACACCAGGTTGGTTTAAGTATCTACAATATCATCCGTTGTTTCCCCGGCCCCCGTGAGGGCTCACGCTGTAGCTTCATTCCCGTGAGCATTGTCCACGAGAATGCCAGTGTTCATAGAAGTTACCTGCATGCTGAAGGTGGTTGGACAGTGGCTCAAAAATATGCATGCTTCGGTTCTCTTTTTCACGATCTCCATTGAAAATCCTCAATGCCTCCGACTCCCATTGCTCACTTCTAACTAAATAGCTTTCTGTTGATAGTGCCGCCCCCCGCGCTTGTTCCATGAGAAAGAGATGGGACTAGTATATGGTGTTGTTTGCACTGGGTCCTTAAATAGGTACTAGTATATAAGTTATTTGTCTTATCTACGGCAGACCATAATACATGGTTGCAGTCCTGCATGGTTGTGCACCAACCATGTTAACTTTTCGGTCTCATATAGTGAACTATTGCTGATATGATGAAGTCTGGCAAAGTGGCAGATTGCTAGCGTTGCTCTTGCCCTGTGTTCTCTAGAAAGTGTACTTTTGCGTGTCAAACATGTTTCTCTCCGAAGATGTAGATTATGAGGCCAAGTCACTACTATTTGGAATCACAATACTAGCTAGTCATTGTTCACCAGCTAGAGTGGCATAAGAAATAGAAGGAAAGAAAATTGTACACAAACAATATGAACGCTCAACCACCAATGATGTGATAACGGGTGTAAACCAATCGTTTAATCTGTGGTTAACAAATTAATCCCTATATAACTGTTGATGGTTCTGGAAATGCAATCAAACTGCTATGTGTACTACTCCCATTGTCCTTGGACGAAGAGTCGCCGTCACCCCCTAGATCCGCATGT
Source organism: Eragrostis tef (assembly GCA_000970635.1). Classification (NCBI taxonomy): domain Eukaryota; kingdom Viridiplantae; phylum Streptophyta; class Magnoliopsida; order Poales; family Poaceae; genus Eragrostis; species Eragrostis tef. Next base: position 219,218 of record LAPY01000148.1, on the reverse strand, counting down.
TGGATGAGATGCCGGCTCATGGAAACCGAATGCCATCACTGAACACGAGATCTGGCGTAAGTGGGGAGGGGGAAGGAGGAAAAAAGTAACCCCGCCGATCATCCTTGCCGCGCCGGCTCTGACGGCGACCGGGTGGGAGGAGATAAGGAGGAACGAGTGGCAGCAGCGGATGGAATCGCCACTCGTGTCGCCTGGGAGGCCACGAGAAGCTACATGCTCGTGAGGATGTGCAGGACAACATGGGGTAACTAATTTGCACAGAGATTCAACCATGGTGATGCATTTAGGATACAAGTGAGAAATGACTTTGAAACACGGGAACGAGTTGCACGTACTCGAATTAAGTTGGAACGAGGAAACGGAGGAAGAAGATAAGCACGGCCGTGTCCTAAGGTTCAGAATGCGTTTCTCGGTCCTGTTCATGCCGATCTCATTGTGCTACGGGCAGCATGCTCAGCCGGGACTGCTGAGATTGCGGCGCCATATGGTGGAGCAACGCAGCTGCAGTGGCGTAGTGGTATGGAAAGCTGATGCTGCGCCACGCAGGGTAATAGTGAGGTGGTACTGCACAGAGCAGGCACTCCTAAACTTGATTTTCAGCTGCCTCCCTTTCCTATCTGATGGTTCAACATGCCGAATTTCATTCTCGCCATTTTTGCAGGAATTCATTTCTTTCCATCTGATGGTTTTGCAATTCGCAAAAGGTTGGCGCCCTACGTGATGCATACTATTTATCCAGGAGGTAGTAATATACTACGTACACGTACAACTCATCATAATTGGTAACATAAATGATGCAACAAAACGAACTATTGCAATAACTCTTATTTTTATTTTTGGTAAAATCTATTTTACTCCCTCCAAGTTTGGCCATAGTCCAAATAACCCCTAAACTAAATTTGATTTACTTTACCCTAACATTTGCTAAATCAGTTCACTTTTCACCTTCTCCCTCCAATCCAAAGCGGCTTCGCTTACGTGGACTCGTGTTAAGGTGTTTTTGTTGATGCAACACACTTGGAAATTGGTGAATTTTTAGCTGGAGATTGGCGAGGATGGTTATGCCATCGTAGAGCAAGATGTGGAGAGATAAGAAAATCGACATAAATGCCTCGCACCACCTTGGAATGAATGTGTATCCGAGCTCAGTATGTAAAATTTCCTTAACCTACTAACTCTAGGTCAGTGAAAAAAATGTTTGGTTGGAGAGAAAAGTGAGCTGATTTGGCAAATGTGGAGGAACAAGTAAACCAAATTATAGTTACGAAGAGTTCAAAGTTTTTTTTGAATTGCGTCTCTAGTAAATGTTCGGGGGCTGTCATACCCCTTGTAGATCGAGTTCTATAAATCTACTCCCTTCGTCCTGTATTACGTATCAGTTATCATCCTTCACTCATTTAGTTTTTCTATTTTACTTGTCATCCTCGCATTCCAATGCACTTTTTTTCTCTTTACAATACATCTCTATCTCTCTCCTTCTTATTTATTGTGCACCAATCTTTTCACATCTTCTTAATCTCCGTGCCTATTGCTAAAACAACAAGTAAAGTGGGACGAAGAAAGTACAAGATTTGTACTCCCAAACCAACAACTATTTCAGCTACGTAAACAAGTTTTGTGGTCTGGTTCCACCTGTCAATCACACAAACTCTACATGACCCGATCCAACTCATCGTTAAAGAGTGAAAAATAGTTGTAGTTTTGTGAAATAAGCTCTAAAAATTATGTTTTGTAATATAAGAGGACAAATGTATGTAGGTTGTGTGAAATTACTCAAGTTTATTAGATCAAATATCTCAGCGAGGTGAATTGAACAAATGTTAAAATGAACATAATCTTTCCGGTCGAGAGGAAGTCATCTTATCCATTTTTTGGGGGTTAAGCCTCATTTGCAATGGAATAGAAACACAAAGTTGTGTTATATCAATCATGTCTAGAAAGGAGAATTTTTATATGCTATAAAAATAGCAACTAATGTTAGTGGTATCATTTGAGATGTTAATGGTATTGCTAGAGCCGTAAACTCAGAAATGATCAAAGACGCCTAAATTTTCCACTCTTTTGAATGATGTGATGCCACCAGCACCACTTGAAGAATATTTGTTCGGCACAATTTCATATATCAATTAATTTTAGCCGATAACTATTTTATCAGTTATAACATGTCTTTTATTGGTATACAATAGCTTATTTGACATCATAGTACAATTTTATTATCTATTTTTTATTATTTTAAATAATCCTGAGAATGCATATTTTATTTGACATGTTTATAACACCTCAAACAAAATAGAACATGTTTCAAAGTCTATCAATCATCAATGCATCCCCTAAAATGGAAAAGAACATGAATGATGTTAATACAAGGGTGTGCTTTTATCAGCAAGGAGGACGTCAGTCTTTACTCGCACATAAATAAGGGACCCTAACATGTGTCAAGATCAAATCCATATTCCTTCCTCATAAAAAAAATATCAATGAATCAAAATCTGTTGCCGTCCCCCCAGCCCCTAAAACGTGTATTGTTTCAGCGAAAACTAATTAAAAATTCGTGTTCTGCTGAATGAGGCATGTCATCTCTGAAGTCAACTGAACTGAACTGATGCCACTCACAAAGGGCCCTGGTCCGTATCACTATTCACTAGCATGTACTGACGAGGAAACTAGCCTTGAGTTCTGACGAGCCCATCTCGGCGATGTGCTGTCGTCCCTGCTGCAGATGTGTCCCGTAGCAATGTCCAGGTGACAGGCACGCTGAGAGGCCGATCGACGTCTCTGGCTCTGCGGTCAGTGAGTTCAAACAAGCTCCACGACGGCGGCGCGCCTCCTGCCCGGTTGCCTGCGGATGATGGCGTCGGTGCCATATACTTCTCCGCCTCGGAACACGTTCGCCTGCCCCGGCGATCGCCTCCATTGGATGACCGCCAGGCAACCAGGGTGGTCGCTATTTGAAACAGCGACCGCACGGTCGTTCTTTGGAATAGCGACCGGCCCCCTTGGGCCGAGTTCTCGACGCTTCTCGCTCCCTGCCGTGACCTTCCTCGACGAGCGGCACGCCTCCGGCCACTGCCTCCATCGTTATATGGTGCTCCGCCTCGGCTGGAAACATAAGCTCGCCGGTGTGCGCTGGCCATTGCGCCCGGCGGCGTATCCAGCGTGCTGATGCCGGAACGCCTCGGAGTCATGCGTCGCCGCAGAGCTGCCCCGGGCGCGGCGGCGCGCTAGCTCTTCCGTGACGCACGTACAGGCACGCACACAGGACAGAGGCCACTGATACGCGAGCTCTGCCGCTGCTCTGCTCGGCGCGAGCGTTCAGGCCAGCATCATCTCAAAGACATGGCCTGATCGCCGGTGCATGTTCTAGCTACGGACGCCTTCTGGATCATCGTTTCTCTGCCCCGACGCCTGCAGGAGGCGGTGAGAGACGCGCCGCGCCAGGACACGTTCGTCTTCTCCTAGTCCGTCAGGCTCGCGGCTGCGCGTACAGTGAAGCGTCCATCGGTGGCCAATATTTTCCCGCATTAAAATCGAAACAAGAGCCGTGGAATCCAAATGAAACTACTATTTTTGTTTCCTCCGAAAAATGGACTGGGTTGTTGTTGGATTACCGCTTATGATGCGTGCAGTGCAGGAACGGGTGTGCACGCCAGGAGAACCAAGAGCAATGGACTATTGCAGTACTTTTTTTTTTGAGAGGCAAACTACGGTAGGCCTTGGCCTACCTGAACTTCCGGATAGTACACAGTGTTTATCTAAAGAGATGTTGATTAGTCTTGACAGGTGATAAAAGAAACATTTCAGTTTGTAATAAGAAACCAAATTGTTTTCATGTTATGAAAAGCATGACCATATAACAAAAACATCCAGCAGCGCTGATTAATTTTTTTGAATATTGTATCAAGAGGTCCACAGCTAGTTTCCATTGGAATAATGTAAGTTTCCTAACTTTGAGAAGAGCCTTGGGACAACCCAGCTCATGAGGCCCAATGGGCCAGCTCATTTGAGCCCAAGTATGCTTGCTCTCGTGTGTGCGCAGTAGCTAGCTGGTGGACAATAGCAGCACATCGCTAGTTGAATCTGAGCGAGCAAAGTTAAATACCGAAGCGAGAACGAAAGGCTAATAGTGTTAATACGTAGGTGAGGTCCACACAACGTCTGCGTGGGCTTGAGCCATAATTCCAAACCTCGGATGTTACAAGACTCCACATATTTTAATTTTATGATCTATAGTCAGCATTATTTCCATCAGTTGTAACTTCAAGATTGGTGCCCTATCTACCGATCCATCTATTCCCTGCCCTCTGTGCTTCCTCTAGGAGGTCACACAGGAGCCGGTTCATGCCTCGCTCAGTCCCGACCGAGCCCAGGGTCTCTACGGTGGTTAATCGACTCAGAGGCAGAGCTAGGCAGGATATGCTAATGATCTGCAGTGGAGACCTTACGAGAGGCGTGCAACGGAAGCAAGTACCTTAGAGTTGACGGCGCCGGACAGGTAATCCTACGTACATGAATCTTCACATCACATAACATGCATAAGAAATCGTACGTTTCCTCTGCATAAGAAATCATGCATGCATGTACGCGTTCCAGAGTTTAACTCATAGAAATTTGGTATTACTATTTATGTGACATGTGCAACTGCGTGCATATGCATGCACCCGAAGGACATGCTAAACAACTAATTAAAGATTTTTTAAACAATCAATTTTTGAAAACATTTAAGATACATATACACGTTGAAGGCAATCATCAACGATTCTCAAGGTAAGTCCCAATTCTAAACCCTAAGAAATTTAGACAATAATATTCTTTTGGTAGAACAACACATTTTCAAAACAAGGACCTCCACATTATGATATCATCAGCTTATAGATAATGAAATGAGCAAAATAAACAGTTTGTGAAATAAGCTTTATGCATCCATATTTATGGAGGAATAAAAATTATAGTAATTTTGAGGCCCTATCGTCCAAGCTGCCAAGCCCCTCGATGGAGTTCACCATTGCCTGCATGATCCGACCTTTCTTTTGGCTACTGCGGGATCGGTCTGGATTTTGAAATCAAAAATAAATGAGAAAAACAAAATCCTGTAGCCAATGTCTGTGAGATGCAACTCTCAATGCCCGGACTACCAAACACAAAAGCAGCATCATCTCCGTAAATCTAATCAGCGAACTACTACTTACCACAAAAATCCACAACACAAATCCTGCTGATGAACCAATACTCAAATAAGCCTGCCACGGAGCCTAGGCAAAATTACTTCAATCAGATCTGCGAGCAATAGAAGACCAACAGAAATGTAAATCTATGGACAAAATTTATACCAATAATGACGTCCAGCTCCAGATTGATTAGGAACGACCAATCCATATCGATTAGGAAGACGGAAAGAGATGCGGAAGTACGAAGGCGATCATAACTCAATATTCTGACTTTCGTTAAGCTTCTTTGGAAAAGAAGACAAATATGAAAGGTTAACCTTCATCTAACACTAAAATGAAATAAAAATGAATATCATACGCCTGAAACTTTAATTTAAGATTTAAAAAAATCAATTACACTACAAATACAAATAAAATGACTACTGAAAAAAATATTAAAACTTAATACCTCAGTCCATTAATGTAGGGTGTTTTAGAGTTTCAACATTTTCTCTAAATATAAGGCGTTTTACAGATAAGACAAACTCTGGATCAGTGGAGGGATGAATGAGGCAATAATGAAAGGTATAGTACTTTTTTTAACAACTTTACTATTTTCGTGTATCAATGATACAAAGAAAAGGAGTACAAACTTACATATCCATAGAATTCGGGAAGAAAAATGGCAATCTGAAAAACAACCATGGATTTTCTAAAGAAGGACGGTGTATCGATCCAATTTTGGTTGAACATCCTCTAGAACCAGCTAAAAAATTATATCCTACCTGCTTCAGGCTTCTCAAAGTCTCAAAATAAAAAAAGAAGTATAAACAAAAACCATACAACTGACAAATCGACCCATAATAATGTAGAAAAAAAACTAACAAAAAATTTATGTCTTCTCACTAAAGCCTGAAAACCTACATGTAACACATTTCTCAAATCCAGAAAAATAAACCAAAAAAACTCAAATAAAAATTAAACCTAAATGTAACTATAATTCTAGCCCGTGCATGTGCACGGGTTGAATGGCTAGTAGTATACTAAGGGTGTGATTACGCCGATTTCATTCCTAGAAGGTTCACATTACAGAACGAACTGCTAGATTAGCAAACTAAATTAGTTTGCAAACAGTTGAAAAAAACAACCATATATATCTTGCAGAATGCTTTTCACTAATTAACAATATTGAACAAGATTGGAACTTGTAATACACAACGATTCATGCAGGGTAGCATTCTTGCAGTACTCGTGCCGATCTTCATGGGCTGACGCCGGCAGCAAATATTTCACCGAAACCAGCCTTCCCTCTCAGCAGCGAGCCGTTGTCCTTGCCAGCCCACACGGTGCCGCACGAACCTGCAGCCGCCCCGATCTCTTGGCGTTACCATCCTCACCACTTATTGGTACACGTCGCCCTAAAAACGTGCATGCTATCTCAGTGTTACAACCATGACGTTCGATGCAAATTCTCGATGCCTCCAATTCCTATTGCACATTGCTAGCAAAAGTAACACAATGTTGGTATTCCTCTACTTATTTGTTCCATGTGAAAATGTAAGACTGACTGTTGGCTGCTTGCTCAACGCAACAAGCAAACAAACACAACATGGTGTTGTTTGTATACTCGGTCGTTAAATAGCCATGATTGTGGTGTGCGTGGCGTGCCTTTACCAAATCAGTGTGAAAACAAAGCTAGGTGTACTATATTCACCTGCCATCTTAATGTTTTCAGCTCATTAATTAATAGTAAACGAAGCCAAATCGAAGACCACATGCTACACGAGCCTTGGTCCTCAAACACCATTGCTCCCGTTCTTCACTCCCTTTCTCTCTCTGCCGTGTTCATCTCCTTCAAAATCTCTCTGACAGTCGGGGTACAAGTAGACAGAATCCTTCGCAGCATGCCTTGTATTCTCGAATCAGTTAC
>LAPY01000148.1:129558-141380 GCA_000970635.1 Eragrostis tef | reverse complement strand
GTGGAACGGTCGCCTAGACATAGGAAAGACAAATTGGTTGATTTTTGGAGAGTATCTCTCAAGCACTAGAACCAGGTCCTAGCCGATGATCTACCTCTATCTACTTTCGTTAATACGTGTATACCCATTAACTTAACTCGGGCGGGGATTTACGAGTGTTCCACGGGAAGCTGTGAGAATTTTTTCAGTTGAGAACTTTGCACATATTCGATAAGCGGGAGTCGGGACCATGCAGCATGGGGGCAGTTTCGGAAGAAAACAAACTAGTGCATCAAAATGCCCTCTTTTCTGGGTATGGAGGGAGTAATAGCGAAGGCAAACTTGTCGTTGGTGGCGGTTGATAGTTTCCCAGCTAATAGGTGAGGTACAGCTCCGGGTAGCAAAACTACCGCCAGCATCCAGCATCCTAGCTAATCCTAAATCAATGTTGGACGTCCGCATTTTTTCCCTGAAAAATCCACGGAAACTTGTTAAAACTAACTATTTTGCGCGTATCTAGGTCCGTTAAAAAAAAAACAAGTTAGTTGGAGTATCAAAAAGATTGTTTCAGTGCCTGTTACGATAGACTGAACCGCTTTTACCTAATCTGGTTTCCACGTAATGGGGAATCCAAACGCGAACCCCTGACGGTTCATGTGAAAATCTTGAGTAAACGTTTCCTCAAAATGAAAAATCTCGAGGAAACAACGTCTGTTAGGATAGGGTGAAGGTGAACTGTATTTACCGAATCCGGTTTCCCTGTAACTTTCAGATACGACTCCGGCTATAAATAGCGTTGAAGCATGGGCACATGTTGCATTCAGCTCCGCAAGCAGGACGACTGCTTCCTCCTCCACCTCTCTCTCACGTTGTTGCAAGCTAGCAGCGATCCACCATGAAGAACATTGTTCTTTTGGCCGCGTGCTTCGTCCTCGTTCTGAGCGGTTGGTTCTCTCGTCTTCTATTTCTACATGCATTGCGTTTTTTTTTCCCTCTTAGATGTGATCTAGTTGGTAGATCTCGTGGATCAATAATCGCCTTGTGTTCATATATATATATATATATGAATGTTCAGGTGCTCTCGTGGAGGGTGGGCGCCGACTTGATCGCTCTCACAGGCGGCACCGGAGCTACAGGATGTTTGTGTTCGGCGACTCGTTCGTCGACGTGGGCAACGTTCCTAGCTCATGGAACAATTTGACGTCACGGGGCTGGAACTACCCCTACGGCAGCTCGGACTCGGCCCATAACAACCGTGCAACCGGCCGCTTGTCGGACGGCATGGTGCAGTCAGATTTCGTCGGTAATTAGCTAGATCGATCTATACATCCTTTTCTTGCATCCTTTTTTTATATATAAAAAGCTTAAATTATAGTGTTGTGTTACACTGTCATTGATGCATGTCGTCGCTACTTTTTAATCTTGCTAATTTGCATTGTTAATTGCAGCCAATATTCTGGGGCTGGATGAATCCCCTCCGGCGTACAGGACTCTAGACCGGAACGCCGATGTGGACCCATCTGGCGTCAACTTCGCCGTGCGTGTTGTTGCTGGGGACGCCTACGCTCGGCGAGCAGGTCGAACAGATGAGGGCGCTGATGAGGAGTGGGGCAATTGAGAAAGGTGACCTCAATTACTCGATCGCGCTCATCTCCACTTCCGCGGGCAAAGACTCCGGGCGCATCAGCGGCGGAGAGCACCACCGACGACGTGAGTAGTACGCATAAACTTGATATATCGTCTCCTGCGCTCGCTCATCTAGCTAACAATACGATCGAGGACCTTAATTAATTGACGCATCTCTCTTCTCTGTAATTGTCTCTGTAATTGTATAGATTGTGTCCTTGAGCAGAAGCGTGACGGACGGTATCAAGGACGTGGTGAAGCGGCTACAGAACATGGGCGTGTCCAAGGTCCTGGTTAACTCATTGCCCCCGATGGGCTGCACACCGTGGGAGGCGGTGCACAACAACTACACCCACTGCGAGAGCCGCGGCAACATGGTGGCCGACGTGCACAACACGGTTCTGAGACAGAAGCTGGACGCCGAACTGGAAGACGGCGGCGACATCCTCCTGCTTGACCTCAACTACATCATCAAAGGCATCGTGCAGGACGGCGGCGTCGGGCAGGGGCAGTTCACGAGCAAGTTCTCGTCGTGCTGCCGCGGCGTGGTGAGTGGCACCTACAGCGGGCAGGTGGACTCCATGGGACGCCCGCAGTACTTCGTCTGCGGTGACCGGGACCGCTCCTTCTACTGGGACTACAAGCACCCGACCCAGGCCGCCTGGAACGCCATCATGAGGCCCCTCGACGAACACGCATCAGGGGTTTCATAGAGGACGATGAATCTTAGTTGATTTCTTTTGTGAAGAATGCCGTTAATCGATCAGTTAGCAGCTGCAAGTAGGTACTAGGTTTCATTGTCTTTGCTGATCAGGTCGTTTTAGGTTCTAAGGCATTCGGCTTCATTTTAAGTGTGATCGTCCTGGATTAATAAAATTAATAAGATCGTTGGTTGGCTATATATGATAAGGTATATGTAGTCATTCAGTTTATCTTATCTGGGTTACTGTTTATCTTATCTCTAAACTTTATTAATCGACAACTCTACGTACACAATGCCGCATATAAAGAATCATATCATATCGTGCACAACCCGCGGCAACCGTCCCGTCCCTCGTTAGAATTGTTCTCAAACTTGAATGACTGTTGAACAAGAAAGTCTGGGTCGAATCGCATGAGCAAAATAAAATCCTGGGCGCAACAGAAAAACAACCCTCTGGACAGAGGGCCCCACACAGCAGCCACTCCCTGTCCTTGCTCTTTAGCATCTGGCGTCAACTTCGCCGTGCGTGTTGTTGCTGGGGACGCCTACGCTCGGCGAGCAGGTCGAACAGATGAGGGCGCTGATGAGGAGTGGGGCAATTGAGAAAGGTGACCTCAATTACTCGATCGCGCTCATCTCCACTTCCGCGGGCAAAGACTCCGGGCGCATCAGCGGCGGAGAGCACCACCGACGACGTGAGTAGTACGCATAAACTTGATATATCGTCTCCTGCGCTCGCTCATCTAGCTAACAATACGATCGAGGACCTTAATTAATTGACGCATCTCTCTTCTCTGTAATTGTCTCTGTAATTGTATAGATTGTGTCCTTGAGCAGAAGCGTGACGGACGGTATCAAGGACGTGGTGAAGCGGCTACAGAACATGGGCGTGTCCAAGGTCCTGGTTAACTCATTGCCCCCGATGGGCTGCACACCGTGGGAGGCGGTGCACAACAACTACACCCACTGCGAGAGCCGCGGCAACATGGTGGCCGACGTGCACAACACGGTTCTGAGACAGAAGCTGGACGCCGAACTGGAAGACGGCGGCGACATCCTCCTGCTTGACCTCAACTACATCATCAAAGGCATCGTGCAGGACGGCGGCGTCGGGCAGGGGCAGTTCACGAGCAAGTTCTCGTCGTGCTGCCGCGGCGTGGTGAGTGGCACCTACAGCGGGCAGGTGGACTCCATGGGACGCCCGCAGTACTTCGTCTGCGGTGACCGGGACCGCTCCTTCTACTGGGACTACAAGCACCCGACCCAGGCCGCCTGGAACGCCATCATGAGGCCCCTCGACGAACACGCATCAGGGGTTTCATAGAGGACGATGAATCTTAGTTGATTTCTTTTGTGAAGAATGCCGTTAATCGATCAGTTAGCAGCTGCAAGTAGGTACTAGGTTTCATTGTCTTTGCTGATCAGGTCGTTTTAGGTTCTAAGGCATTCGGCTTCATTTTAAGTGTGATCGTCCTGGATTAATAAAATTAATAAGATCGTTGGTTGGCTATATATGATAAGGTATATGTAGTCATTCAGTTTATCTTATCTGGGTTACTGTTTATCTTATCTCTAAACTTTATTAATCGACAACTCTACGTACACAATGCCGCATATAAAGAATCATATCATATCGTGCACAACCCGCGGCAACCGTCCCGTCCCTCGTTAGAATTGTTCTCAAACTTGAATGACTGTTGAACAAGAAAGTCTGGGTCGAATCGCATGAGCAAAATAAAATCCTGGGCGCAACAGAAAAACAACCCTCTGGACAGAGGGCCCCACACAGCAGCCACTCCCTGTCCTTGCTCTTTAGCCGTCCATCACCCACCCATCTCCCAGCCCCGCCGCCGCCGCCGCCGCGCACCAAGTCCTCCTCCTCACTGCGGTCGCAACCGCGAGAGCCCCTTCCTTTCCCTTCCCACCAAAAACCCTAGCCATCCCGCCGCGATGCCTCCGAAGGCCGCGAAGAAGGACGCCGCGCCGGCGGAGCGCCCCATCCTCGGCCGCTTCTCCTCCCACCTCAAGATCGGGATCGTAAGCACCATCGCCTTCCTTGCTTTCCCCACCTCCCCTTCCACTTGAATTGGTAGTGATTCTAGCCGATGCGGATCGCTGGATCTCGTGGCTGCGCGGCGGCTCCGTCTCCGATGGGGGCCGCGTTAGCTCAGCGGCTGTCGCAGCTTGTTGCCTCGGGTTTAGGGTTTACGGCCCGTCCCAGTAGCCATCGTCGGTGCCGATTGGCTGTTCCCGAGGTTTAGCGGAGCCGGAAGTAATTCGTTTGCTGTCAATATGGATTTAGTTTCTGTTGTTGTGCTGTTTCTGTTGAGTGGTGAATTCTACAATGCGTCACTGCTAGATTTGAGCGAATTACCTGTGCTGGTGCTGCCAGTACTATTGCACGAGCTGTAGTTTTTAGTATGTTTTGCTTTTTGTGGCTATGGTCTTTTATACTTGCTATGATGTATCATAGCATGTAAGAGGCTAAGAGCTTTTGCTCCTACCTCATATTACCACTGCTTGACAAATCAGTGTGTGGAAATGTATCATTTTCTTTTGGTTTCTTAGCATGGTTTGCATATTCAAGCTTTTAGAAATGCTTTAATTTCACCATTGGATTGGTATAAGATGATGTAGTCTATATTCCTGTCACTAGGCACTTAGATTTGTTCCCGTTTGTCACTTGATAATTGATAGTATGTGCACAAATGTAAGATGTTAAGATGAAAACTCAGGGAGTTGTTGAATGATGTATTTTCAGGTTGGGCTACCAAATGTTGGCAAATCAACTTTCTTCAACATTGTAACCAAGCTCGCTATCCCAGCTGAGAACTTCCCTTTCTGTACCATTGAACCAAATGAGGCCCGTGTGAATGTTCCTGATGAGCGGTTTGACTGGCTTTGCCAACTTTACAAGCCAAAGAGTGAGGTTTGTTTCTTTTCCTTGTTCGCATAGTGATATGCAGCTTCTTACTCCATGTATCCTATACATTAATAACTGTTTACATCATTGTTTGCCTGTTGTAATTCTCTGCAGGTATCTGCATATCTGGAAATAACTGACATTGCTGGACTTATTAGAGGCGCTCATGCTGGGGAGGGTCTGGGCAATGCTTTCCTGTCCCATATTCGTGCTGTTGATGGAATCTTTCATGTATTGAGTATGTTTGCTTTTCTGTTGTTGTTAATTGTTGAAAATTCTATTCGTTATGCAGCATTTTAATCAACTTCTACTGCTGTGGTATTGACTGTGCATTTTGTCCTTCAGACACCTTTGTGTCCTGTAATGGTTTGATTGATCTATTTTTTTTTTCTAATTATGCCATATAAACCGGAAGTTTCTTCCACACTTCATATTCAGTGACGGTATGCTGACCATATTGTTACACTGCGATGAATCTAGCCAAAAAAGGTGTTCAATAATTTGTGATAAATGAGTAGTAACAGTAAAGCACATACCTTTCTGTTCATATCAGATGTTGATGACTACAGTTACAGTTTCACGACTGTTAAGCACTACCTCTGTTCTAATTTACTTGTCACTCTAGACTTCAACAGTTTCCTCAAATTACTTGTCATTCTCACTTCCCAATGCACGCTTCTCTCTTCCCAGTGCATCTATATATCTTTCCTCATCATTTCCTGTGTACCCACCTTTTCCATCCTTAATTCCCGTGCCCAGAGCTAGTAATAATTGTTCTTTCATTACTTCACGTCTTGTTTCTGGTTTCTTGTAAGTGTGTTGTGTTCCACTATAAAAATGATAAATAGTTTGGACTTTTGATGGATGCTAAAATGGACGGCGCAGATTTTAATGTGATTCCAATTACAACGCATAATTTGTTAAATCTGTAACTGATAGTGTTGCATTTGGTTTTCAGGGGCATTTGAAGACCCAGAAATTACTCATATTGATGATACAGTGGATCCTGTTAGGGATTTAGAAACTATTGGTGAAGAGCTCAGGCTCAAGGTTTGTAGAATTTTTGTTTATTTGGACATCAATTGCACAGCGTCCGTAGATTCTCTTAACAATGCTCTGTTTCAATTTTGTATGCAGGATATAGAGTTTGTGGAGAAGAGAGTTGAGGACCTTGAGAAGTCAATGAAGAGGAGCAATGATAAACAGCTTAAAATTGAACTTGAGTTATGTCAGAGGGTAGGGTGCATACTATCTCTTCAATTCTGTTTCGTATCTTTGGAATTGTTAGCAACCTTAAATATAACGGACATCTCTTGTCAGGTCTTAGCTCATCTCAATGAGGGGAAAGATGTCCGCTTAGGGGATTGGAAAGCTGCTGATGTTGAGATCTTGAATACTTTCCAGCTACTTACAGCCAAACCAGTTGTCTATTTGGTATGAGTTTCTTATTCATCTCCATGACATATTTTTTTTCTTTCTGACAGGCCTTTTCTTTCGTAAGTTTAAGGCGTCTATGATTCTGAACTGTTGAATATTATCTCAGATTCAAGGGTATAATGAATTCATAAACATTGTCATTTTTTGGGCATGCTTGCTAGTCGAACATGTGTACATATTCTTGTTGTGACCCTGCTGCCTTCTGCGTGCGTCTGCTCTGTTTTTTCTATTTATCCTCGTCCTGTTACCCAACATTTATGATCCGTTACACTATGTATCATGAAAAATAACTGGTGCTTGATTGGTCATCTTGCCCTAAGAATAACGAGCCTTCTATGTGATGGGTAAATGTAGATTTATACATTTATATTAGTGAAAGTTTGAATGATACTCTTAATACTTTTAACAATATTACTGCTCAATTTAGCTTTTTATTCCTTTTTATTGAAACTGCTACAACAATAGTAATAATTGCAATAGATGGGCTTCCTTCTTTGTCCTAAATGACCATTTTGATGAACACTTGAACTGTATTTTAGTAGCTAATCTGTTAAAATTTTATAGGTGAACATGAGTGAGAAGGACTTCCAGAGGAAAAAGAACAAGTTTCTACCCAAGATACATGCTTGGTAAGAATATTCACAGAACCTGGTTTTATTGCCCAACTGCTAGTAAACCCTACATTCATGGTGGGCATTGCACAAAAAACAAGTATCTGTGCTGGACCTGCTGGCAGCCATGTTCCTTCATGGAAGTCCTCCTGCTGTCTTTTTTTTCTAGAGCCAGATTCGTCTATAATTGGATCGTAGATGCAATAAAGCACTTTTTGATCTGTGGTGGGCTTTTTTGACATAATCTTATAAATTGACCATGGAGTCCCATTCATCTATAATTGGATCTTTGATGTAAGAAAGCCTTTTTGGTCTGTGGTAAAGATTTGTGGTATAATCATAAATTAACCACAATACATGGGGTTTAATACCACACGCTAAAGAGGGTTTATTAATACATGCAAAGATCCGGTTCCTTGCGCTGGGGCCGTGGAACTTTGGGGTTCTGTAAAATGGTACTCTTTGTTGATATATTGCAGTTTGCTTAGTTATAGAGTTGGACATGCTATGTAGAAGCAAGAACTGTATTTACTGGTCCATTGACATTTTGCATGTTTACTCTATTAGCTGTTAGCCACTACAGGAATCAAATATCATGTCCAAATTTGCAGGTAGATATGCAAATGCCGATTTCTTGATCCTTTTATTGATGTACAGTAGGATACACGTGGAGCCTAAATATTGCTTGAAGCTTACATCATGATAGATTTTCCTGTTTTAGATTTCATTTGGCGCAATTTGCTTGTTGAATAGGGGTCTGACTTGCTTTACTGCACATGTATCTTATGTTCTCAATTTGCTGGAAACCGCTATTTGATGCTTAGGATCCGTCATTTATTAGATCTGAGGGTAGATACAATAAGGTTAGCTTCATCATTCTCTTACAGACGGACTACAGGTAAACAAAACTTTGATTGTTGATAATGAAATAGACTGCCTTTCCTCTAAACTTGTCCCCCTATATATGCTACTGCGGGTGTGTCTGGCATGGCTTATTTGGGCTTATGCGTCATCGGCTTATGTACTTTTTGGTAGTGCGCATGAAGGAATAAGCCAGAATAAGCCCGAATAAGCCACTTTTTGTGGCTTTTTCTGGTTTGTCTCTGTGTAGCAACAGTACATGAGCCAAAAGGCATAAGCCATGCCAAACACACCCTGCATTTTTACTATAGGTTATTTTGATAGAAATAAAACTTGCCAGCTTCATTTCAGTAAGATAACCATGCTATGCAGTAATCCCTTACTGAATGGGAAACTAATGTGCAACTATTTTCTTCAGGGTGAAGGAACATGGTGGTGAAACCATTCTTCCTTTCAGCTGTGCTTTTGAGCAGAAGCTAGTGGATATGCCAGAAGATGAAGCTGCCAAATATTGTGCTGAAAACCAGATCACAAGGCAAGTTAATTTGCACTGTTTACTTGGGTTGGTAATCATAATCATATTTGATGTGTGTATATCTCATTGACTGAATGATGAATGATGGATATTTCTTGAGTTGATAATCTCTAGTCTATGCCATGCCAACATTCAAATATACTCAAGATGTTAATTCTGAGTGAACGTTGGCTGCTAAGCGAGAAATTTCATAGTCTTGTTTTAACAAGGTACTCTGTATGGTTTTTGGTACCATAGAAAAAGAGACTAGCTTTCATCTGCAAGCTAACCTTTGTGGGCGAGAAAATTCTTGCTCTCAAGGTATTAGCTGAATTGGTTAGCCCTCGATGGGAAAATCAAGTTCGTGTCATTTGATTTCAAAAAATTACTCATCAACTGCACATAGAAATCACATTCATTGACTGCTTTTTGTTGATGCTAAAAGCCAATAATTAGGGAAGCCAAGGTGACTATGCTACTTGCTAGAATAGACCAGCATCTCTACTTAGCTATATCTCAGTTAAAATAACCAAGATTACCTTTGAGAAACTAAATAATTACCAGTAAGATGATTGGTAACTGAAACAATTTTTTATTTCTATTCCATGTGCTTTCATTTAATTTTTATTTTTACCAGTCACTTATAACTAGCAATAATTCTATTGGAGTGACTAATTTTCTTAATATTATCACAAGCTCAGAACATGAGATGAGAATTTAGCTCAGAACATGAGGTGGGAATGTTAAGGGTGACTACAGTTACGAGGCTCAAAACCTCTTGTTAAAAGTGTCAGTTATTTTGAGAACGTTTTGAGCTCTAACTATGTAACTAAAACGTTCTCTATTGTGTGCTGCAGCATGATCCCAAAAATTATCAAGACTGGTTTCTCAGCAATTCATCTTATATACTTTTTCACTGCTGGCCCTGATGAGGTACCGTTCTTTGTTTTGTTTGTGCTAGTATTATTTGTTTCTTTAATATAATACGTGTTATTATATATCTACCAACCTGCATTTGTAGTTTGCTACAGTAATTCCAGTGCTTGTTCTGAACATTATTTTTTTCTTTAGTAATTGTCTATATTTTTTTTTCAAAACAATCGCTATTCATAGTGTAACTGTAAAGGTCACTTCTAGTCATGCCTATCTCCAGGAGTATATTAGTAAAATTTAACCGGTTGATGAGAACTGTGAAATCTTTGTTCAGGTTAAGTGTTGGCAGATTAGACGTCAAACGAAAGCCCCTCAAGCTGCTGGTGCTATTCACACTGATTTCGAAAGAGGCTTCATATGTGCTGAGGTACCCCTCTTTGCAATTACAGTAACTGATATATGGTAGATTATGATCCATAGCAGCTGTAAGTTGTAACATGCAACTTGATTTTAATATATGTAGTTGTCCGACTTGATGAACTTGTAATTGTTCTAGAAACTAGGTTTACTTTCCTGTGTTAATTTCATGTAAATCTTTTGATGATGGTCAATTTGGCAACCAAACTCATTTTATTTGATGATTGTACTTGTGCGTACTTATAGCAAAAATAAATTATAGGACATTGCCTTTTAAAGTTGTCTTTCGCTACCGCATAAAGGTTGCTTGTCTTTGCAACCACACCCATACAAACAAGTCGTCTGCTGTAAAATTTGGTCCGCAATAAATGAGGTGTGACTGTCGTCCATAGATGCAATTTAAAAGAATGAATAATTGTGTCATCTGTAAACCTAAAATCCCTAGACCCATCAGATAAAATGTGGACATCTAAAACATTAGGCTGGGTGTAATAGCTACTTAGTTTGTCCACATTTATTCTGATGCTTTGAATTAGACAGTTCTACAATGCGACCGACCTAATGACATTGCTTTCTAGGGTTTTTGCGTTATGCATGCTTTGATAAGATAGCTTTATGACTTTTACATCTATTTTTGTTGGATCAGGTAATGAAGTTTGAAGATCTAAAAGAACTGGGCAGTGAATCTGCTGTGAAGGTATGCATGCCTTTCCCAATGGCATTTTGTTCAAGTCTCTTTTAAGTTTTGGTCTAAGAAATCTTTCGATTGTACAGGCTGCTGGAAAATATAGGCAGGAAGGGAAGACCTACGTGGTGCAGGACGGGGACATTATCTTCTTTAAGTTCAACGTGTCTGGCGGAGGAAAGAAGTGAGTTTCGCAAGATGATAGCTTTCCACAGTGTTACATCTTACCTGGATTACGACATTTTTGAGTTTGGTAGCCACAGCCGGTAGCCAAGAACTGAGTGCTCATTTAGATTGTGCACGAGGCTCTCATACTATTGGAGGATTGTATTGAAATAACATGTATGGTTGTATATCTTGGGCTCGCTGTTAGCAAGTTATCTGTGTACCGAGAAGCATGGAAATTGATGAGTTATGTGCTTCGGCTTTGCTTTAGGTAAACCGGTCTTCAGATTTCGTTGATTTTTGGTGGGAGATTATTTGAAGTGATTGGGCCAGCTTGAAACTGGAGGGACGGGCTGGAAGTGGATGCAGTGGGTTTCTTCGGACTTCTCTCTTTCGTGTAAGGCTCCCGCCGCCCAATAATTGGTAGCAAAGAAATACAACACAACTTTAACATCTGATGAAAAAAAAAAGACCTAATCCAAACAGCAGCAGAACGCATATTTCAAAACTAACCACCTACGTAAATGTCATGGGGCTTCTCTTGTGAGCAAAGGATGGGAGTCCTATCACCTTTTTTATTTTGTGAATCGATAGAACACAGCTGTAACTCACTGATGAAAAATAACATAAACAAGACAGCCGCATAAAGCTGATTTCAAAACTACTGCATCTGCACACCATCGAGCAGATTCAGGGAAATTATTTGATGTGGAAGATGGACATTACTGGAATTAAAAACTAAGTCAGGATAACACTGACGGGCCTGTCGAAGATCCAGCCGAACGGGACCTCCGTGGGCCTCTTCCGGGCCTGAACCGCGCGGTCATGGGCCTTCTCCTCCATCCTCCTGATCTTCCTCGGCAGGCCGCACACGTAGTCCCTCGCGCGCCGCCCTTCGCCGGTGAGCCCGGCCGCGAGCTCCTCGACGCGCCACTGCCGCACCAGGTGCTCGACGATGGCGCGGTAGTCCGACACCGTGTACACCCCCGCCTGCTGCGCGGCGGCGGCGGACCGCGCGGAGAGGGCGG
>LAPY01000148.1:112929-124038 GCA_000970635.1 Eragrostis tef | reverse complement strand
ATATATATATATATATATATATATGAACCAGTTGTTTTAATTACATTCTGAGGAGGCAACCTCAGCCTAGACGAAATTGTGGGAGTAACGACAGGCACAGAGGTACCATGATCGGCCAGTGCATTGATCACCGGGTGCATTCTGGTGTATGTGACCACCGGGCGTTTACACCTCACTGATGTATGTGAGCACCGGGTGATTTAATTGCATTCTGGAGAGGCGACCTCAGTCTGGACGACAATGTGGGGAACAACAAGCACAGAGGTACCATAATCGGACAGTGAATTGATCATGACCGTACGTTGTGACTGTTGAATCACGAAAACAAGGACAGAGGTACCATAATCGACTCAGTTGACGTTGGGGGTAAATCTAGAGGTGACCGTTGAATCATGCAAACAAGGTTTTGTATGGAGAAATACAAGCCGGTGTTGACGGATGTTCAGTAGATATAACTGTTAGAACTTGGGATTGTTAAGCAAAAATCCTAGAACTTTTGGTCTCAGTAGGCATTTGACGATCTTGGTTGGCTCTATTCTCATTTTAAAATATGAAATAATCCTTTTATAAAAAAGAAAATATGATGATTCATGTTTCATATGTCATGCTGTCACAGAAAGCTAATGTGGCACCTACCTCAATCCGTACCCCTTGGTTGCAAGTTACAGCTCAACGTTCCCTGTTTCTCCAGTCCATGAAGAACTTAAAGGCACAGCTATCAATTCAAATCGAATCCCCCAACAATCAAATTCGGACATTTTTCATAGCCCTGCAGTATCACATGGTTGTGCCTTTACCAATCCGGCCCAACGTTGTAACGAAAGGGCAGGACATCTTTTTTACAGTTCTGCATCAGCACATGGTTACGCTGCAGATCGAGTCACCAGTTGTAAGCAAAGACCACGAGTCGTTCACGGGTAGCCCACGACAATGTTGCGAAGAAAAACCTTCATTGAATCTGGTGTCCTCAGTGTCCTGCGTGATCGATGCAAGGACATCAACCTTTATGTTGCACAGATTTTCATTTACAGCAAGAGAGCACATCTAAAACATGGAGACAAGACGCATCAGAAACTCGAGATCTAAGCAATGCTTCAGCAAATGCCCCGATAACACATTGGGTGAATCATTTTTCTTTGTATTTTTGGCGAAAAATACATTGAAATAAAGCTGACAATAGCAATGCACAAATTCAGTCCATGCATTGTACAAACCACACCATCATGGACCAAGCGGTTCTACTAGTTGGAAAAATTGGGGAGCATGGATTCTATGATTTATTTTTTAAAAAGATAAATATATACTATAAAATGTGAGTATGGCCTTTGCAACTAACGAAGAAAAAGTAATGACTCTCCATGATCATTACCAAAATATGCTTTTGCGAAAATAAATCAACTGTTTATTGTAACAGCATTATCCTCCATATTTCCACTCAATACATATCAGACATGCTATCGCTATATTGCAGTAGCCATACGTACGTGCTAGTATTTGGCACGATCTGAGAAAATCACATAGCATGCATATTCCTGTAACCAACAAAATAAATGGTACAACACGAAGCAAAGCCCTGCCACTTTCAAATATGTGAAGTAGATGAACGCATGGTTCATATCAACGAAATTTGTAAGAGCATTGTCTGCCTTACCCCGATGCAATTTTTCAGTTTTGCCCTGTATGAACAAATCCAGCAGGTATTAATTTTTCATTCATAATAATATTCATTTCAGATATAGTTGTTTTCGGAAACATGTGAGGTCGCTAATTTGGTATATGTCCTGGAACATATGCGACGATGGCACGTACATCTGGCAACAGTACGCATATTCATTCAGCATCGTCACCTTCACAAACTGAACAGGTCTCAGCCAGCGAGGGTGCTGGTGCTGTGGACAAGTAATTAATCTAAATATTTAGCATAAGAAATTATCCCAAAAGTATGAAGGGCAGTAGCCGTGTTACATAAACCATGCATTAATAGTGGGCATCGAAGGAGACTAGATTACAGACAGACACCCGCCCTGAGTTTACATGGATATATGAATGTGCTTAGCTGGCGAGGGCACTGGTGTTGTAGACGAGGAGGGCGCCGCCGCCGAGGAGCCCGGCGAGGGTGACGGCCCAGATCAGAAGCCCGGTGGTTCCTGCAATGACCAAAGATATATTCATGATGGTCACGCTAGTGTGTATTGATGTATGTTCTTTCAGGATAGTCTTTGCGTATTGCTAAATGTTCAGTTAATTGGGACACTATTCCTGAAGCTACGAGGCTAGATTTTATTCACGGCGCCACACGTGACATGTAAACCAGAGCTTCAACAAATATAAGGGAAGTATACTGAAGTGCCACTGTCAGGCTGTGAAATGGGTGTACTCTAATCTTATGTAGTAGTTGCTATGAAATCATCAGTATGCAGATAGACAGTTAAACTTGGGTGGCAAGGAGGACCTGGTACAGCCAGACAGTATGTTCACGAAAAACATAAACAGTTATACTTGTGTGCTGAGGACCTGGTACGCATATAGTTGCGGTTATTTTTAGTCGTCAATAGTACACCTCTCAAATAAAAGCCTGAGTACGTACACCTAGATCTGATAATTTCTACTGTACAATCCTGCTTGTTTCTGTAACCAAAGTATCTGAAAAAGATAGGAATGGAAATCAGATCGAATTACGTACCACCGACGTAGACGTCACCGCTGGGAGACCAGTCCTCCTCTTTGTAGATTGGGCTGCAAATTCATTGGAGAACATGTTAAGTCGATCGTCACTAGCCCAGTAATTAACAATCTTCACTGATAATCTTCAAAAATGTACGTCTAAATCTGCCTGTAGATATATAGGTTCAAGCTGAAGTAGCTCACCTGTATCCATCGACGTTGGCGCCATACTTGTCCACGAACTGGTACACACCCTTACCCTGCATCAGGAACACACGGCATATTCATCAGATTCTACGATCATCCTCTGCTCTGAAATCTTGGAACTGAAAGTTTTTTGAGCCGAGAGAGAAGGGAGCGATGCTCACCTTGACCTTCCTGCCGGAGGCATCGACGTCGACGGTCAGGCCACCCCCAATTCCTGCAAGACAAGATTCAATTCATCATAGTTCATCATCAGCTCACACCTCTGAATCTATTCATCATAAATATGCATCCACATGTAGATAGCACGAACCGAAAGGCTTGTCGGTCTTGATCTTCTTGCCGCCGCTGCAGACGACGACGGAGGAGGAGCCGGCGCGGCCGAGGGATGGCAGGCCCTTCGGCGCCGCCAGAGCCGAGGAGGAGATCATGGAGGAGGCGGCCATTGCTGCTGCTTGCCCTTGCTCTGTGCTGCGTGCGTGTGTTTGTGTGTCAACCTTGCCTCTCTAGGCTGCAAGCCAGCAGGCAGTCAATATACGTGTGGCGCCAAAACCTGAGGATAATGCCGGGTAGACAGGTGCGACCACCACCATGCCACGTGGCGGAATGTGAGTGGCCGGACGTGATATGGCCATGCGAACGTTATCTTCTCGAGATTTTCAGTGGACGGGAATTTAGGAAGTCTCTATGGGAAAACACAACAAAATGTGATGGCTAGAATGGACAAGTGGGCGTTGCCATGAAATAATCAAAGAACCTGTGGTGACCATGCAGGCTTTGCTACTAGATGCCAATGCAATGGACTCATGGCACTCCAGAATGTTCTGACGCATGCATCAACTCACATTGCTGTGCACACTGCCAATTGAACAGTCAGGGACGACCCTGATAATTTTGGGCTTGCATGCTAGGTACTCTGGTGACCATAATAAAGAGCATATGCAAATTGAAAGGTGTTGCGTGACTATGATTAAGATAGAAGCAGAAATCAAGTGTCAGTATACGACGGCAATATGAGCTGTTGCAACTCCAATAGAGATCAGTAACTTCTGCCAGAAAAAGATGAAGCACAATTTGCACTTCTTATCTCGCATGGATGATCACAAAAGCAATCCATTGGTGGATGCAAACTGCATAGACTCAATAGATAAAGAAGATGAGGCTGAGAACTGAATTCCGATGCGAACTCTACTCATTTCCTGAAACTGCGGCATACTGCATACTTCAGAGCTTGGAGGCGGGTCCCTATTTTTTTTTTCTTTTTTTCAACGACTACCTTCGATTTCACTATCTTAGCAAGCTGATTGATAAAAGTTTAAAAGGATTGTTACGTATTTGGGGCAATCACCGGTCCCGTCATATTTTGGCACAGTTTTTCTTTGAAAAAAAAAGGCAGATCGAGGTGGATTTGGCTCTATTTAACACCTGGCATTTTTCTTGCATTAATATGCTATAAAAACTATTCTCGCCATTTATTTGTTTACAACCAGTTGCCTAGCCTAGCACCTGCCAAAACATGTCCGGACTAAAATGCTGATGTGCAGACAGTAGAATTTTAAGTTGCTACCACTTGAATGCCAATAAAATATAAGCGGTATAACTAATAAGCATAAAGGAACATCAAACAGATATATCAAACCTTTGGTCTTTATGCATATTTCTCATAAATCCAACTGAAAATTACAGTGGACACAACTGGAGGACGTAAATCAGGACTAACCATCATACAGATATATCAATCAATTCTGCGCATCTCATGTTCCAAAAGAAAATGGTGAAGGCAAATCGGAAAGATTTCAGAGCAACAGGAATACAACACAGCACAAAGAGAATATTTACAATGCCAGAGAGGGAGGGAGCGAGCGAGAGTCTCATGCTAATCACTAAAAACATGCAATATCATTTTCTAATTATTCACATAATCCTCTACAAAAAAAAAGAAATTAACGCTTAATGCTGATCATTTGCAGAAGACCAGCCCACAGTTGCTCCAACTCACTGTAGCAAGATTTATATGAACAGTAATTATGACATATTGCAACTATTCACACTTGGAGCCACAATTACGGTCACAAATCGTGCAGAAGGCGAAAGTGTGGTAGGTGTTACAATGCAGATTCAGGGAGGAACCAAGTTGAAAAAAGAGAAGCAGTAACTATAGCAATTAGTTCTAAGGTTGTAAGTTTTGAAACAAAAGAAAGGTTTGTAGACGAAAAGGAGGTCACAAAAGGTAGAAGGAAGACATGAACTGTATTACTAAAAAAATATGGGGTAAGGAAACATGGTTCCGAAAAGGCGAATGCTAGCATAATTCTGTAAGCACCCAGCAAGATGATATACAATCAATTTGCAGAACAGTAAAAAGTTGTATCTGCACATTGGGATGGTTGAACTTAACTAAGAAGTATTGAGATTTCATCTAGATAGTCTATTGCAGGGATTATCAAGCGATTTCGAATTAAATTCTTCAGTACCACCGATGAAAAAATCCGGTAGCACAAGTGACACAACGAAATTGTAACAACTGTATAAAGCACCGGGTAACCCTGTCAGATTGACAAGGAACAAGGCCCCCTCTTGCGCTAAAAGAAAATATAGTTAGCTGCATCGACAGGACAGAGCTACAGAAGCTACACTAAGCCCTCCTTATAGGATGCTTCAATAAAGGAATATCAAGAAAATATGGAAAAAATTTACAGGAAGCTATGCAGGTGTTTCAAGAAGTTATGGGCAGTTCATTCTCACGTTCCAAAGAGGAGCCTTGGTACTAATAACAGACAGAATCAGTTGGCAGTGCTGAAGGGAAAATTATAAGAGTTACGCTAAGCAGAAAATGATTCAGATATCGACATTGGGAATATACCCTTCTAGTACAAGCGATGGAGGGAATCAACTATCAGTGTCGACAGGACAAAATTGCAAGACATATGACAAGCAGAAAGTGAACCAGCCATTGAGATTAACGGAGTATTAGGACATGCGAGTTACGAACAAGCCAACGCAAATGGGTGTCCGGTTAAGAATCTAAGGAATATAGAGTGCTCTGTCCACTAGGGGAGTTTACACCTCACTCAGATAATCAAGATATTCAGTCAGAAACTTGGACTGGTGGAGGAGATGATGCATTGATGTTGTTTCCCAAACCTAGGGAAATTACGGATAGCAGGAGAAGTCAAAAGAGGCAGGTTGAAGAAATGAGCTAGCCTTCTCAAAGTGCTGAAGGAATCTTAAGTAGACATTATGAAAGCTTTGATCAAATTCTCAGCTGATTGTCTCTGCTCAGAGGTGCCAGATATGCGAGCAATATGGTCATGACGAGATGATTTTGATTCAATGATTTCAATGTGCGCTCCAGAAATCTGTAACAGGCCAAAGAATAACACATCAGCATTAAGAAAAAAACTGTACTTGAATTAAGTGTTGACAAAAATATTCTAAGGGTAGTGGCAAATTATTATTATTATTATTATTATTATTTTGTATGTTTTCCCCTTGTGTGATCCTGCCAGTACTGCGTGTGTTCTTAATGTAACTTAGAGAACAAACTTGGCATCCTACACATCCCTCTTCTATTTTGAAATCAAACTGCAAAAGAATCAAACGATCCTATATAGGCAACCTTTTCATACAGGAAAAAATAGAAGAATGCTAAAAAAATTACAACTAAAGGGTTAGTAAGTAGAAGTATGAGATTAAAATAGAAGCACTCCGGATACTGGAGGGCAATCGTTTTACAATTATAGGATTTCTTTTCTGAAACTTGTTTTTCAATACATCTACCAGAACCTTTCTCACTCACTAGTTACAAACTAATCGTAGTTAGTAAAAGTTAAGATACTTCATTCAGAACACAAATAATTATCTTTGAAAAATAAGAGCAAGATTTAATATGTTGCACCTCCTCCATGTCTGTTAAAAGCCACCAGCGATATGGGAATAGAAACTGACCTTTCTAATGTTATCCAAGTTTGAGCCGCGTTTTCCCATCACTTTCGGTAGGCCACTAGGAGGAATAGCCATCTCCAAATGCGGAAGACGTCTGATCATTCATATAGTTAT
Source organism: Eragrostis tef (assembly GCA_000970635.1). Classification (NCBI taxonomy): domain Eukaryota; kingdom Viridiplantae; phylum Streptophyta; class Magnoliopsida; order Poales; family Poaceae; genus Eragrostis; species Eragrostis tef. The sequence goes on along the minus strand of LAPY01000148.1, from coordinate 117,111 downwards.
AATAAAACGAAAGGAATTATAATATCAAGGATAAAACTGGATAATACTTAAAAAGGGAAAACTGGGATGCCAGAAGTACACGATTTATAGTAGGTTCAGTTGAAACATACCCTTCATAAGCCTTCGATGTATATGACGGCCGTCCTCCATAGCCTTCATTCCGTCCTCCATAGCCTTCATTCCGTCCTCCATAGCCTTCATTCCGTCCTCCATAGCCTTCATTCCGTCCTCCATAGCCTTCATTCCGTCCTCCATAGCCTTCATCTGCGACCTGATGGAAGGTATCAATATTATTAATATAATGACACTAATTCATAGAGACCAGAAGAGAAAAGAGAATTCTGATGTTAATTCACATGTGTACCTGCAAGGAGCTATACCCATATGAACTTCTACGAGGGAATATGTCCAGACCCCGCTCATTTTCACCCCTTTGATCATAGCTCATAGGAGCGACTTGTTGGCTGTAAGGTAATATTGCAGGCAATGAAAGACTGCTTGCATACAAGGGATCAGTGGTGGCAATGGTTAGCTTGTCATCCCTGTCAGAACTTTGTGTGTCCACACTGTCTTTCAGAACATCCTCCCGAAGTCTTAAAACTATCTGTACAAGGGCATCACGAAGCTTGTCCGCTTCTCCAGATACCTACATGCATTTGCCAGTCGAGAGACGTCAGTACTAATACTGTTTTGATAATTGAAATGATAACAACATGCTCATACCTCAACAAGCTCATCACTGGAAGATGCCCTCCGGGGTTTATTGCCCTTTGAAATTCGGATGTCTGCCTGAGTCTTCTTCCGCATGTCGATAACTATTGAACCACCCTTGCCAATGAGGCAGCCTATAACCTTAGTTGGAACAAGAAGGCGAAAATTCATTCTATCTTCATCATTACCGTTGATCTTTTCTTGAAGCAGCAAAACAGCTTCCACTGCTGCAGATTTTACATCATCGGTTGCCTGAAAAAGAAATATAACTTAAAATAAAGGGGATAACAGGATACAAGAAATACAGCAGATAAAAGTAAGAAGGTTTGGTCTAACCTCTGTGGACGTAATGGTGATTATGCTATCCTCCCTATCATTCTTTGCATCATCAACATCTATCCTTGCACCACTCTCTTGCCTTATACCCTTTATAGTAGAACCTCCTCTACCAATAACTAAACCAATTTTGTCACCAGGGCATAAAACACGAAATACCAACTCTCCTGAACATTTTGGGGTACTATATGCAGGAATAATTGGAAGAACTGATTGGTAAATAGGCAATCGGCCATGAGGATCAGCAGGAAGTGTAAGTTCAGGAACATGAGGAGTTGAACCTAAGATAGACAGACTTCCAGGATGTCCAGAAGGAATAGCAGAATCTGGGGCTGAGTAGAAGTTGCTAGCTGGATAGACAGGAAGTTCTGAGGCAACTATAACATTTGAACCAAGTTCAGTAACAGAAGTTTCGAGAGGAATGTTCTCCTTTGATGGGTATTTGTAGATGATCGTTGATATTCCGAACAATGCCTTTCGGACACCTTCAGCACCACCAGTTATCTGTTTAGCACAAAGATATGTTCAAGGTAATAATTAGTAGAAGACATGTATGAATGAAATGTGATTGAAAATAAAAGAAATGTTATGGGTTGGAATTTCTAGTCAGATACAGTTTAACGGTGTGCATAGCAAAGCATATCACAAACAGAACACACAAGTGTGTACCACATAAAGCATTGTGAATTGGAAATTTTTAGTCATGAAAGAATTAAGCACAAGAATATCACAAACATGACACACAAGAACTTTTATTATGAGGTGTGCATAGCAAAGCATATCACGAACAGAACAAACAAGTGTGCACCACAAACAGAACACACGAAGTGTGCACCACATAAACTGTCCACACCACATAATAATGCATTATGTCACAAACAGAACACATAGATTATGAAATTCTTCATATAATGCCATTATGAAATAATAGACTAATCACATATGATGCTGGAAAAGTTTACCTGAACAAAATTATCAAAACTCATAGCACAAGTATGTGCTATGTCACTTGGATCTTTTGGGCTCACTTTAATGAATGCTCTTGAGTTTGACCGAAGCCTTTTAATGACAACGCCAGACTTTCCTATAATACTTGCTGCCTGACTAGCTGGTACAAGGATGTTTGCTTCTTTTGTATTCTTCTTATCAGAATCTATGTGCTTCATTTGTAGCATATCTTGTGCGTCAAGAATTGCCTGATGCACTCTAAGCAATGCATCTTGAGCTGCACAAACAGGCTGACTGTCACCACCCTCATCAGCATCCAGGTCTCTATGCTTCACGTGGCAATAAACCAAGATCACCCTTTTATCAGAGCCAGGGTAAGGGTCAACAACCTTGACTCTAGCATTTGTACGTTGCCGGATAGAATTTATCACATTGCCATTCTTTCCAATTACACTACCAATCACAGTATCTGGACAGAGTATACGGTAAACAACCAATTCATCACTATTGGAGCTTTCCTGGGGATTGGAAAATGGTCTCTTATGTTGGTCCCTTCTTTCTTCTCTGTCATTATCCCTCTGTTGGCGAGGGCGTTTACCAGTCTCCCTCATGATTTGGCTAACTGCATAAGGAAACCAATTATAAGATTCATCCAAAGTGCTTTATATAGGTGTATGGGAAACATCTAACATCTGCCAAGTTTATGAAAGAAAAAGTAAATCCAACAGATAAACAATGAAAGCCTAGTTCGCAAACAATAAAATAGCTGAAATAATTGTATGATATTGATGTCGATAGGTAGCACAGTGAGGAAGATACAGAAACGTCGTCTGTTGCCAGTCATTGTACGTGACAATTGCCAGAGGAAACCCCACTAACTAGACTTAGTCATTAATGTTACTGAACCGACAGAAGACACAAGCTAAAGCAGGGAACACGACAAATTACAAGATCCACCATGCGAATATGGCAAAAAAGTAGAGGACTTAGGTTCCTTTATCAGTCATAGCATGCAGCAAATGCCTGAGGAGCGTAGAATTAGTGACAAATGGCACTGAACTGAAAGGTTACACATGCTAAGCAGGGGCCGCGACAAATTACGACATGCAGTGTTCGACACCACAATCCATCATGCAAAAATGGCACAAAGTGTGGGAGTTATCAGTCAGGACTGACAAAGATCCGGCCCATGGGCGCATAATCCACCAGCCTGCCGCCAATCATAAAAATAGGTCGACATATGCACAGAAGGGCTCATTCAAAAAGATTGTGTACATGTATTGATAAATTGCATGCAAAGGACGGTCCGGTATTTGGCATACTACATAGGAGACCTAAGAATTCAGTGCATGGACCCCGAGGCTAAGAACCTGTCATACCACTGCAGCACAAAAATTATTGCAGAAACATAAATCGCACCGGTACCCTGAATCCACAGACCTACTGCGGTGTCAACAAATACTATCAACAGAATTCCCGGAACTCCTATGGTGTCAGCGAATAGTTACTATCGATCCCCTGCACCGACGACCATGAACAGGAACCCAATCTACTCGAACCACGGGCGAATAGATGAACTGAATCAGTAGGGAACAACCACATGAAACGAATCTACGATTAACCTAACCGATGGGGGGAAAAAATCGGACTTTACCAAGAACTCTAAGACCAGACCAACTCTGGAGATAAGGGAACCAAACACCCAATCAGTCAGTTCGTCAAAAGCCAGAGAGGAGGATTCGTTACCAGAAGAGGAGGGAGATATCAGCCCGGGCGGATCTTCGCCAAGACCTGGGGGATGAGGCGCGCGGCGGCGGCGGCAAAGTAGGGAGGAGACGACGGCGTTGGGAGTCAAGTCGAGCTGCGTACGGGTTTATTGACGAAGAAGAAGGCAACGCTGGATGGGCCCACCCGAGGCTACTGCTGCTGCCTACAGGATAATGGGCTCGCCTGGCCCGTTTATAGATACCTCCGTTTTTTTATATTTAAAAAAAAAATTGGAAGAAGTCCATTTTACTACCTTCAAATATTCATGTTGTTCACTTAAATCCTAAACTAAAATTTAGTCCAATTTACTATCCTAAACTATCTAGATTGGTTCCATTCACTCCCTTGTGAATTTTTACTTTATTGCTTCTCTTTGTACAGGTTATATTTGAAACTCAAATTTTATAAGATGGCAGATGA
>LAPY01000148.1:64401-75479 GCA_000970635.1 Eragrostis tef | reverse complement strand
GGGTTGAGGTGGGGGCACCCCCTGCCGATGGACGCGCTCCTGGCGATCCTCGGGAGGCTCGACCACATCGACATCCTCATGTCCGCCGAGCTCGTGTGCCGCTCATGGCGCCGCATCACCATGCGCGGGCATGAGGAGATCGCTGCCAAGCTCAACCGCTGCGGCATGGCCTGCGAAGCCGTGCGGCGCAGCGTAGGGCGGTGCGAGGCCTTCTGCGGCGAGTACGCCGGCGACGACGATTCCTCATCTACCTCAGGAGCAGTAAGAAAATTAATTGTGTTCTGTTTATAATTAGTAAATATTTATAACCGGTATACTATTTCAGGGATATTAGATCTGGTGCTTGCTTGGTTAGTACGTAGGGAGGTCTGTCTCCAATATTTGTTAATGGGGTTTCAAATTTTAGGCGATAATCATCGAATTTGAGACAAGCCATATCTCAGTAGCACTAATACTAAAAAGATGAAGTTCGGGAAAATCCAGTTGCATGGTACAATATTTTTATCTGATTTTCGTTTGCATTAGTCAATTACTAATTCTGTATTATGACTCCATTGTCGAAATTTGAACCGTCAGATCAGTATGTACATTGTTTCTGATCGTCGTTACTGAAAGCTATGGTTAATTTCTTTTTTTTGTTCGAAATGTGAATTTACAGCAAGCCATGGCATCAGATTAAGCAACAGTGCACCAGATCATTTGCCAACCCATGGCCTTCACCAACTTCCGGTTTAAAAGGATATCTGAAATGTTTTAACCAATTTTGTTTCCTGCATTCTTTGCATCTCTGCAAGCTTATAGATGGTTTTCGAACAATTTTTATGCTGGTGAAGCAGTTATACATTTGCAGTCAGATGCCACAATTGCATCAGATTAAGAAACACTCACCAGATCATTTGCCGGGGGCTGAACTACATGGCGACAGAGCGTGAAAGGAGACAGAGAGCGGGACAATTGCTACCGTGTAACGCAATTGGACGGAAGGCTCGTTGCATGCACCATGTTGGCTTCCTGCCTAGTTAACATGTGCATGAGCTGCTCAGACGTCATCGCAATTTGGTTTTGCTTGAGCTTGGGAAAAAATGAACTGCATAACCAATTCTCAATCTCAAACCAGTCATCTTCATTTGTACGGCATGTAATTTAGCTAGGCTAGTGTTCACGCGGAGTATAGGTGAGACTTGGGAAATTGGGCAATAGAGCTCGCAGCTGGCACGCCGCCGTGCGCACCCGGACGCTACCAGCTGCCGCCCTGGTGGTCCGCTGCGCCCCGCCGCACTCTGGAGGCGCAACAATCTCAAGGCCAAGCAACAATCTCAAGCTTGGAATGGTGGATGCCCGTGATGGGCTGATGATGGGCTATTGTTGACTGGGCCTTGCTGGTTTCGGTGGTGGCTTTTGGACAAGATGGGCTGAAGTTATGGCATCAGGAGATGGGCCAAGTACTAAATTTCTGGCCCAGTTCGCGGAGAACGATTCATCTTCAACCTCCAGCACCTCCTTCTCTCCTCCATGGCCACAAAAATGAAGGGGGGGCTCAAGGGGAGGCTCCCTTGTCCGTCGGCCAGTAGGGGGTGCTTGAGACCCCCCTGCTGCCCCGGTATCTGTTTGCTCCCTGTGTTTAACTATCGTTTTTGGCAAGACCATCTCATGTTTTTGAGCTGTAAAGCAAGAAAACTATTCTCATTGGTTATTTAGTTATCCCCGAGGTTCTGGCAACATCAACTTCAATTGCTAATTAAGATTTCTTTCTTAGGATAATTTTAGAATGCCTAAATCTTCTTGCATGTGGATCGATAACAGGTTGATATATTTTGCAGCCAAACTTTGACAAAAATAATCTACTTTCTCTTCAAGTGCATGTTTGGAACGATGAGACATTGCAGGGAGTATCTTTTATTACCGCAGAACTGCTGATTGATAAGATCTACTTCTATTTTTGCAGGGCACCCTGTTTGAAGAGCCTTAGCCTAATTTCTGGCGACGCTTGTCACAGATGCAGGACTTATAGAGGCAGTAAAAGAACTCCCCGTTCTTGAGGAGCTCGAGCTCTCATTATGTGAAGAGAATTACCTGGTGTTGGGGTGTATGAGGTTATCGCCGAAGCATGCCCACTGCTCAAGCGCTTCAGACTAAGTAAACAACGTTTCAATGATAGAAAAGTGCAGAGACAGGGACAATGATTCACTAGGGATTGCAAATATGCATGGTCTACGCTCTCTGCAGCTTTTCGGCAATGCTCTCACCAACAAAGGTCTAGAAACTATCTTGGTTAACTGTCCACGTCTGGAGTCACTTGACATTCGCCACTGCTTCAATGTCGACATGGACAAGACTCTGCATGCAAAGTGTGCAAAAGATCAAGACGCTAAGGCTTTCCGATGACTCAACTGACGACAATGACCTACCGGTTCAAACTGATGAACATAACATGCTGATTAAACATGATTTTAGGATTTCTGCGTGGGGCAGATCCTGGAGCTTTTATGACTCTGGTTACCATCCTTTGTGCTATAGCATGGAGTTTCCCCTGCTTCCAATTAGTTTGACTGATGGATAATCTTATGGAAATAGTATTCCTGGGTGTCATATTATCTCTTTTCTCATGTGATCTTCTAAAAATACGATGTGTGATGGTTGAACGTACCTTGTAACATGCATGTGTAACTTTAGCGAGCAAAAACACATGCATATGAGTCATTAGATTTTGATCCAATGTGATGATTGAGTTGATCGAGTAAATTAATTTCTTCAATACGTTACTCCGAAATCGTGTCTCCTACTTTAATTTAACCGTGGGATTGGCTTAACATGTCCTCTAATGTGATATTGCCATCTCACGATAACAAAATCACCAGTTATCTCGTTGTAGCAATCGAGCCTCTGCTACATACGTGCAAGGTGCCCATCTTTTAATTACCTGAAGCATTTCTTTCTTCCTTCTGGTGCCTTTTAGTGGCTGCATTGCTCATGAGCCTGGATTTGAGATACTGAGAATGATTTAAGGATGGATATCTTGTCTGGGAGATATTTTGGCTTTTATTAATTCCGAAGTCCCCTTTTAGGCGACGTCCAATTCCGTCGTTATACGCGGCTTGACGCTGGCTGTGTCGCCTTCCTCCCGCAAACCCTAAACCCCCCCGACATGCTCTCCCGCCGTCGCCGCCACCGCGGGAAGCCGTGGAGGAACTGGGCCGATCTGCCGACAGACCCGCTCCTGGCGATCCTCGGGAGACTGGACCACATCGACGTCCTCATGTCCACCGACCTCGTGTGCCGCTCATGGCGCCCAGCCACGCGGGAGGAGCCCTCGCTGTGGCGCCGCATCACCATGCGCGGGGACAAGGAGATCGCCACCACGCTCAACCTCTGCGCCATGGCATTCGAGGCCGTGCGGCGCAGCGCGGGGCAGTGCGAGGCGTTCTGCGGCGAGTATGCCGGTGACGACGGCCTCCTCCTCTTCCTTGCCAAGCAGTGAGAATCCAAATATTAATCACGTTCTCTTGAAAAAAGTTTAGTGCTTAATTAGTTGCTTGTGTGTTAATAACTAATATTATATATAGCTGTTTTATTCTGTATAGATAATCTGCTGCTATCTACTTAGTAATTATCTGTGAACAGAACTGGCTAAATCTTTTCTTATTAGTACTGTTAATGACGCAATAGTTTCATTGGCTTATGATTCGTACATTAGACACGTATAAAAATGAAAACTTTGAAGTGTTTGGATTCCACAGACATAAGCTAGCTAATTTGTAAAAGATCTTTTGGATCGTCTAGTGGCTAAATCTATTTTCTCTTTTTCCGACCATATCCATTGCAAACTGGACCCCAACCTAGGAAAGAAATTCAGGAAAATTTCATCGAAATCTATTTCGTCGTTTCCGGCATGGTCCGAAATAAGGTCGAAATGAACAGTGCCAACGAAATTTCATCCAAAACCACCTTCACGAGTCCAAATAAGATCTTTTGGATTGTAGTGGTGCAGTGCTAGCTACTTAACGGTTCAGATTTTGTATCTGGAGTTCAGAAACTAAATCTAACTTTTTTTCCGAACAAATTAAATTGCAAAAGTGGACCCCAACAACCATTTGAACTCATACAACAAACTTCTATGCACCAGCGTGCGTGATAGATAGTTCACGCACGCACCTTCGCGCTTTTGATTGGACCTCATAGGACAATTTGTTACTAGTTTAACAGGTTTGCATCAGTTTTTCTTATCACCGGGGGCGAACGGCTCGGGGAATTCACCATTCACTGAGGGGAAACATACCCATGTGATACCATCTATGATAAACACATACAAAACAAAGTTTTTGTGTTTGTAGCATTTATTGCCGTACTAGCTCATAAAATCTGCTATTTAATTATCAAATAAACAATGTTTGACATGAGAGATGCCAAAATTAAACCATGTAATCTGTAAGGCTCATTGAATAACCCATAGTTAGGTCAGTCTCAATATACACTTTCATTTTACTGTTTTGAAGACTGAATTTTCGTAAGAGCCTTTTATAAGGTAGAACGTTCTCCCACATCAGATGAAAATTTTTCTTCTCTCTTCTCATAATTATCTTGCCAAATCAGCAAAAAAAAATACTGATGTGACGTATAACTTAATTCTTATATATGAAAGGCTGCACTGAGACTGGCTTTGTGACCTTTTTGATATTTTTCAGGGCCCCTAGTTTAAAAAGCCTTCGCCTCATATCCTGCAACGGTGTCACAAGTGAAGGACTTAGTGATGCATTAAAGGATCTCCCACTGCTTGAGGAACTCGAGCTCTCACTATGTCACCATTTGTATGGTGGACATGTCTATAAGATTGTTGCCAATGCATGCCCACAGCTAGAGCACTTTAGACTGAGCAAACTACGTTTCCATTATAAAAACCGGATGGTGGACAGCGAAGCTCAAAGGATTGGCAACATGCGTGATCTACGCTCCCTGCATCTTTTTTGCATTCCTCTCACCAATGAAGAGCTGGCAACAAATTTGGACAGCTGCCCCAAGCTAGAGTCTCTAGACATACGCCACTGCTTTAACATCAAAATGGATAAAGTTATGCGGACAAAATGCGCGGGGATCAAGATGGTAAAGCTTCCTGGTGATCCCACCGACGACTATGACCTCCAAGTTTATAACCCTATATTCTCCCGTGACAATATATTGTACCATTGGTCCCGTTTCTCGAATCAGTGGATAAATTCAGAGTGTTATTCTGAATCCGACGACCCCGAGGACTCTTCTGAATCTGACGACCCCGAGAACTACGGCTTCTATGATAGCCTCTATTATTCACAAATGAAGTGATCCTTGGACAAATGATAGCACAAATCTTTCTGGCTGGCACCTCATAATTGGAGCTTGCAAATTTGTTTCCATTCACCATTTGATGAGTAACCTAGCACAACAGCCGCAACAAGTTCTTGGTGGTCCTCAAATATTATTATATATGAAGATTTTAGTGTTAGAGCATCGTCCTTCATTTTTCACTTCATGTTTTCATTATTTTTTATTTTTCAGCACATTCCAACTGGTTATCATGCATATCTTTTTTTTAAAAAAAAAACATTCTAACGGCTATATACTATATTTGTTGATAAATGGTTCAGACATATGAATTAGATTATGTGTACAAAGCATGCTTAAAACAATGCAAATAATTTCATGGTTGAGATAGTACAGAGTACATGATCAAGATAATTCAGAGTACATGGTAAATGACCATACCTAAGACTTGCTGCCATGTTTTTTCCAAAGCTCCATTAGATCTTATTGAAGTTGAGAGTGAATTCTACTATTTGATGTCATGATGAACTTGGAGGAATTCATTTAATTCATGTGCTGGTTCTCTAGGTTTCATCTCATCTCCAACATTGTCATAGCATAAAGGTCTCACCTGATCTTCATTTTCATCTTCATCTTGTTCATGTTCAACAATAATGTTATGCATGATGTATCTATCATCTAAGTATATCTTTAGCCTAGAAATGAATTAGTCCACGAAAAACAACAAAACGTGCTTGTAAAACTCCAAAGGCTAGTTCCACATCCTTTCTAACTGCTGGTTGTGCCGGAATAAAACATTTCGCTTTATTTTCCTGAGGCCTTCGTTTAGAATTTACAAATGTGTCCCATTAAGGATACATTCCATCAGCAAGGTTATACCCTGTTGTATAATTATGACATTTACAATGTAGTTAACTTATGGAGCCTCTCCTTCGACTAGCTTTGCAAAGATGTGAATGGTGAAGAGCGTTGATATCATTAAGAGTTCTTTGTTGTCATCATCCGATGAGGATGAATCTTCGGCATGGCGGACATAGCGGAGGTAGCAACCACTCATTTTAATGCACACAATCAAGCATGTTTTTACCACACAATAGCAACAATAGTTTCAGTTCAATGAAAATCAATGCACTTAGTGTTCAGATTCGGACAATAGGTATGAGCATTAAGCAATAACGAGAAATGCAAGCCGACAACAGTGCAAAATAACCGCTGTTATGAAAATAATGCACTTGCATGCTCTGAAACAAGCGGCAGGCAATTTTGCATCAAAAAAAGTATTCCACTATCGTACGTGCGGCAACCGGTTTGCTTTAAGTCGTTTGTGGAGATGTGGAGCCCTGAGATTGCACTGCACTTATGGTGGTGGAAGAGAAATTGGGGAGAAGATTGCGGCGCAAAGGTAGCGGCGGCTGCTCTCTACTTCTAGAGATCGAAGGGAAGCCAATTGATATGTAACTGTGTTGAAGAATGAGATATCGGATCGGTTGGAGCATGTTTTATTTTGTCCTATTATTTAATAAAATTTAGTAGCAACCGTGATCGATACACAACCTGTTTCGATACTCTCAGTACCATTTTTCGCAGGAGACCATGCTTGTTAACCTTACCCACAGAGGAGTTGTGCAGTTGGTTACATGTATGGCTAGCACGTTTTATCGTCGATGGCGCCAAAAAGTTAAGGTTGAAAAAATATCTTCCTTTTAAAAGTCGGAACGACAATGATAACATGGGACACCAAAATTAACATATGAGAGCCCTGTTCCGGTCAAAACATCAGCTTTTTTTTTTGCAGTTTAAGTGTCAAAATGACCTTAAAGAAACTGTGTCAAAATAGTTATATGTTGTAACACCCCAAAATTTCAAAGCAATCAAAATGGAATAAAAATCACTCTGAATTTAAATTTTTGTCAAACTCTTACCTTGCCATGAATTTTTGAAATAAAATTAACTAAAATAACTCAAACCTAGTTGAAATATAAAATTTTCTAAATATTAAAACTAGTGCTCAAGTGTTTGCCTCCATTTAAAATTCACTAAAAGTTTGAGCTTTTAAATTTACAACAAACTAAAATAAGTATATCTTAAACTCTCGCAAATTCACCTTGAATTTGAAACCTTTGAATTTAAACTTGCACAAATTTCACCATATGCATTTGTGGTATACTTGATTTATTTCTTGTGTTTCTTCGATTAAATTCACTTCAAATTCGAATTCATTCAAATTTGAGTTCCTGTCTAAATCCCAGAAAAGAATAAACCTTTTTCTTTTTCCTAAACCATCTCAGGCAGAATCCCCTTACTTCTGGCCCAACATCTCGGCCCAGCTCCCTTTCCCCTTTCCTTTTCTTTTCTTTTCTCCTCTCCAGGCCGAAGCCCACTCCAAACGAGCCCACTGCAGCCCGACGCCACGGCCCAGCCAGGCCAGCTACTCCTTCTCCCTCCTCCAGTCAAGCTGCTGCCCACGGTCAAGCCGTCGCCCATGCCGTCGATGTCGCCCCTCGTCATCATCTGCAGCTCCGTCGCGTCGCAGCGCCTGTAGCCATGCTATGGCAGCGTCATCACACATGGGCGCCCATCCCGCCACTCCTCGTCGCGTCCCGTCGGCCTTAACTCCCGATGACCGAAGCCGGCGACCGGAGACCAACGACTTGACCGCCCCTTCCAGCCTCTCTCTCCAGCTCCCGACTATAAAAACCGAGGCGCCATGCCCTCCTCTTCCTTTCCCCTCCGCGACTCCTCGCCTCGACCACAACCGAGCTCGAATCGAAGCTTTTCACCATCTCCCTTCATCGCTGGCCGCGCCACGATTCGCTCCAGGGAAGCTCCTCTTCCTTTCCTCGCCCACACTCCAGCTTCGCATACACACCCTGCCTCGCCCGCGCCCCTCCGAGCTGCTCGGCAAGCACCGAAGCACCCTTCGTGCAGCGCGCCGCCGTCCGCCGCCGCGCAAGCCCGACGCCGACGACCCTCCCGGCCTCGCCTCGCTCGCCTCACGCACGTGTCGACTTCACCGCGTCTCCGCGTACCTCTGCGACCCACGCTAAGACGACGCGACGCTCTCCCTCGGCCTCTTCCCCCTCACGCCGCCACCAAGCGCCCGCCGCGCGTCGCGGCCCTCCTTGCCGCTACGCGTGTCCCGGCCTCCTCCGTCGACGAGACTTTGTCACCAAGATCCGCGTCGACATTCCGCGCCTCCCGGCCTCCTTCTCTGTCCCGCTCCGCACCGGAGCACCTACCTCGTCGGTCGAGCGCCGCTGCCGCGTTCTGCCTCACGTCGTCGCCGACGTGTCTCCGACCTCGCGCGACGTCTACGTGCCCCCGTGGTGAGCTCCCCACTCCCTCCTCTCTCTCCCGAACCGCTTCCCGTTTGATTTGGGCCACCGGAGCGCCGGAACGGCTACTCCGGCGAGCCCCGGCCATGGCGCCGCCGTCCCGTCGCCGCCGGCCGCCGTGCGCCGCTCCTGGCCGTTCATTTCTAAATCAACGATCCAGATTAGAAACTGCATACCCCATCGATTGCATTAAATCTGGACCGCCCATCTCAGATCCAACGATCCAGATCGATCGGTCCACCGTTTAGCTCCGTGATCCCAAACCATGGACTCGGTTCACAGACCCTGTGGACTCGGTCCATGCTTTTCCAATACAAAAATAAATCTAGAAATCCTGGAAATATCCCAGCCTCCGTACTTTTACAGTTAAGCCCCTAATCTTTACTGTAATTTCGTTTAAGTCCTGTCTTTTTATAGAAACAACCTTACACTTTCTGTAATTATCTTTTAACCCCTATCATTTTACACAAAAGCCCCTACACTTTCCAATAATTACAGATAGGTCCCTAGGACCTTCGTTGATCACATGTAAGTCCCTGTAACTTTTTGTAATTGCAGATATGCCCTTGGTATGTTTCTGTAACACATAAGCCCCTAGAACCTTGAAACCATCAAAACTTTTCAACCATAGCTCTGTTTCGAGCGACTCTTGCGCTCACGCGTTCGTAGAAATGCGTAGTACCCTTTGATACTAATCTTGGAGCTCTAGAATGGACCTACAAGCCATCCATATCATAAATCCTATGTCGGCAAATGGTATTACGTCAATCTCGCTTGTCGTAATGCTTGTTTACCATTTGGCGTTATACCTAATCAATCTTGTTGTATCACTCTACGTCAGAACCTAGTAACCTCTTTGTATCGCAACTCAACTCAAGCCTAACCTAGCTCAACCATCGCTCAATCAATCTTAATTCATCATTCTTGTTTATATGTGGCCTTTCATTGAAACTTATTGGAGTTATTATTCATTGCTACTTTAATTGTTAGTTGATCTTAATCGATTAATCTTGATCTTTTAAACTACAACCGTGCACTCATACCATGCATGATCACGAGCACGCACCACCGCCATGCGCTCAGCTAATGGCAGTTAATTAGTAGCTTAATCTTAGTAATTAATTAATTTAGTAAGTAAGTAATTAAAGTGGCACACCGGCCTTGCACTTGTACACTTGTTGCATGAACCTTTATATAGGTCACGACCTATATAAGGACTTAGTGCCGCCATGTACAAAGAACACGTACACACACTGTTTCCACCTTCTTTTGCAAGCATGCAGTTATCATAGTTTAGCGTCCCTTATCACATCAAAAGCCCTAGCGTACGATGCCTTACCCCTATATAGCCTTTTTAAGATAATAAGATCTTTCCAAAGTAAAACATGTTGCATCATACATGATTTGTGTCCTTTGTTCTTCATCGGTGTTCTATTGGTTTTTATTGGAGTTAATCGAATCTTATTAGCACTTTTGACCTTTATTTTTCTTTGAGGTAGTTTGTTTATACGATATGTTTCTATACGCTAGCTTACACGAGTTTCGAGGAAGGGCTAGAAGACTTCAAAGAAGAAGATCTAGAAGAAGTCAAGCTTCAAGGACAAGCTGAATAATGCAAGCCAAAGAACGAGTTAGAAGATACGAGCTTCAAGGAAGGACTTGAAGACATCGACTTCGACATAAGAGCGTGAAGACCCAGAACTTGAAGATTAGGATAGCGTTTTGCAGGCAAGCTCTACTTTTCCTTGATCATGATTGAACCTACTATTTTTGCAATGCACCTATATGGCATACTCTCGTATTATGCATTACTTGTTATTTTCCTGCTTGTGTAGTTATGGTCCTACTTGCTTATCGATATTAATGCCACTTATCTGGACATTGATATTGAATCCTTGCTGCCCCTGTTTACCTGTCACCTTGATAACCCTAGGACAGTTCCATCATTTCTATGACGGCACTATTAACTTGCTACTAGATATGCTTAGGACCTCGCAATGTTCCTACATTGCTACACCTTATCACATATATGCTTTACAACTGTGTTAAATGAGTTTGGTAGTGTGTGTGATATTGGGTTGGGAGTAGCACAATTGTGTTAGGTGATGGTGATGATGGTGATAGTGATGATGGGATGGGTTGGATTGCGGGCAAGGCCACTACTGAAGTGTGTTGGTGTGATATACCCCTAGTGTGGGATATATGTTGCTTGCCCGACCATATAAGGACCAGTTCTAACGCCTGTAAACATAATGATTCCCGTACAACCACGGAACCTCGTATGGGAGGGACTTGCCCTACCTTTTTGGTACTCTTGCAAATGCCACCTGGAGGCTACTCGAGGCAACGAAAGCTCAGGAGAAGACACGGGAAACGTACTTGTGATCCGGCTCGCGGAACCCGCTATGAGTTACGGGAGTGCCGCCTGTCCTGTTATGTGTTACAAGA
>LAPY01000147.1:283468-295794 GCA_000970635.1 Eragrostis tef | reverse complement strand
TTTTTGCTCTAACTTGTGATATCTTTTGAGCTATGGCTTGTCTCGACGACACCAAGGTAACATCTCTCCTCTATCTCCTATTGCCTTGTATACTCGTGTTGATATGATTGTGCTTGTTTACTTCATTCTTTTCATATCATCACCTGTCATGCTTGTCATAGCCTCTTGTGTCTTATATTCACTTGTGATTTGAGTTTTTGCTCTTCCAAGTAATATCCTATTTTGTGCTATGACTTGCATTCTTGTCTTACTTACCATCATGTGTGTAGTACTCTTTTAATTCTTGCATGATGCTTTTTGAGATGCTTTACCCTTGTCTTGTACTTCATACCTATATGCTTTTATAAGTGGTAAATTCTTGTATGCTTTCATTCATAATTTTTTACAACTGGCATCCATTTATGCGCTCATTTCATATCTCTTTATATGGCATGATCCGAGATATAGGGTAGTCTCCTTGACTTGTCCTTCTTGACAGTGTATGGATCACAAGTTATTCAAATGTTTGTATGCACAATTTTAAGTGGAGTCTATCCTATGTCTTGTGATTCTTGAGACTAATGTGTTTGCAAGTTTATCTTTTGTCTAGTCTCTTGATAGGAATGATCATCTACATTGATATGCCATGAATTGATGATCATTATGAGGTGTCATGATTCTCGAATGACACATTCTATCTGGCATTAGGAAGCAAACACATCCCCGAAGGTACGCTAAATTTTAAATTCTTGCAAGAAGAGTGGGTCATGAAAGCTTGAGAAATTCGATCAATCCCAAGTTTGAGAAAAATTTAACATAACAAAATACCTCACTTAGTATTAGTAACATACTGCAAATTGGTCGAGCATGTCCACATATATCCCTGCAGCAGAATCTACAATAAACAAAACAAAAAAGTAGCCCCTGGACAACATATTACATTGCAAATAACCAAATTAGCTTCAGTAGCTGCACAATAAAAACCAGGACTTTCTGACAAAACAAATCAAGATGACCAGACATCAGTGCTAATAATGTAATACATATATACATATGACGAATTAATCAGGATGCAAAATATGCAAAACAAATCAATCACGCTTATAACAGAACAAACATTCCAATAAACATAGGGGTAAAACAATGCTTCAGCTTAGATTGTCTAATAATTCTCATTACTCCCACCAGCATCACAGAGAAATTTAGCAAAGCAATAGCTTTAAACAAAATCACAAGCAATGCTGGTAACTGTTAGTACCTCAAAAAACAAATAGTTGAAGCAACAGCGGGCTTCTGAAGACAAATGATGCTACTAATTAACTTCAACAGTTCAAGAGTTAAAACGATCCATCTTAGTAGAAACCTTATCTTAGTAGAAACCTTCAAACGTCGTAGCTAACGGGAGAGCTGCAATCATGAAACACCTAGGATTCATCTTCAACGGTCCGTAGGTCAAAAGGGTCCATACATGACGAATCAGATGCCTTGTGGAAACTCCATGAAGGAGATCCATGTGCAGCAGTAGCTGGGTTCATCACAAAAATCAGCATGCAATCTTTGCTGGCCCATTTTACCATTGTTAGAAGCTTCATTTTGGTTTTCATGTCATCCTCTGAAGAGAAACTTTCAAGGTCCATCAGAACAAACATCTCCTTCAGGACCTGCGTTCTCTCTGCAATGAACTTGAGGAAAATTAGTTCACTTCTCTTCCCACTAAAATGTTGGAAAATAAACTTCTTGACATGTGAGTGGACACATTCAATAGGGCCAGCCTCTTGCCAGAACATGATATCAAGCTTGACTCCTAGATACTAGGAACAAGAAAAGACTGAATCAAAGCCTAACTGACTGACGCTAATAGAAAAACTGAAACTGAACTAAGACACTGACGCTAACTAAACTAATGCACACACATGATTACAGGCAACAAATACGATACAAGCATTCTAGATTAGTAAGATGAATAAATACACTCAGGTGCAAAATAAGTGTTTCTTACCTACAATTGCATGTAGATATTAAAATAAGACCAATTGAATTAGTGCATTACATGCCTAGCAATAATGCAAATATAAGATATATACTATATATGCTTCTAGATGAGAGCTCTTCGTACTGCATGATGACATATCTAACTTAATGAAAATACAATAAGAACAATCGTGTACACTAAAATAGATGCTTTAGTTGGAAATAGTCCCACCTTGATTATGGACGGAGGGTTGAACCAACTTAAAAGTGAAGGGAGTCTCTCACCTCTTGGGCTAGCTTTTGAGGTGTAGCAAGAATTCCTCCGGTTGGGCCATGGCTCCCGGGTATGGGCCAACAGTGGTATCAGAGCCAGGCCGACAATCTCTGCCCGTGCATACGGAGAGTGGTGTGGGGCCAGTGCTTAGTGGACCGGGGTGTGTGCTCGTGAGCCTGTGTGAGGCCAGTCAAGCATAGTGAGGCACCAATGTGTGACGGAAGAGATTGTTGAAAATAGTCCCATATTGGTTGTGGGGGAGGGTTGGACCAACTTAAAAATGGGAGGAGTCTCTCACCTCTTGGGCTAGCTTTTGGGGTGCGGCAAGGATTCCTCCGGTTAGGCCATGGCTCCCGGGTATGGGCCAACAAACAACTGCTACGCGATGGCTTCCGGCGACGCGGTGGGCAAGATCAAGGCGCCCAGGCTCGGCACGCTGAAGAGCGACAGCTGGTGCAAGGACTCCATGAGATTGCAGTATTCAGGAGTACCTTCTTGCAGTTAATTCAACTAGACTTTTATTTTCATGTGGTTCTCTTTTTTTTTTTGCGAGGGTTTCATGTGGTTCTCTAATTTCCTCTGTTGCTACAAAAACTCCCTCCAAAAAGAAACTTGTCGTGATTGATTGTTGTTTTTTATGACGGGAAATCGGGAAATGTTAGGCATACTGCTAAGTCGAGGTATCGAAAGTTCCAGAAAAACACAAAGAAAAATAGAGGCAGACACACTGGCTGAAATAACATAGTATAAAAAGAACAGAAATACGGTAGGAAAGGGTTTGTTCTTGGGACTGGTTGTTTGCTCCTTGCTGATGCTCCAACTCCCTCCAACAAGAAACTTGTCGTGATTGATTATGTTGCGTTACAATTTGGTCGCGTGGAGGCTTTAGAAGGAGAGGGAACAAACGTGTCTTCAACTTCCAGGCACTCCAACCGACGCTAGCAAGAGATCTTAATTAGACGATGCCTACCTCTGGGCTTCAGCTAGATTTGCGAAGATCAGGAAGCTCATAGCTCCAAGGATCTCCATGACGTCTTTGTAGCTGTGCTAGCTAGGTCGCTTTGTGCTTTGTGTTTTCACCTTTGTTTTTCATCATATGGGTTGTCTTTGTATTTGAAATGGTTATCAGCCTTCTTATGTACTACGCAACTTTTTTTAATGAAATACTTCCTCTGCATTTTATTTTATTGTTTTTTTTGGGGGTTGGGGGGGAGGGGTTACGTTACTATGCGTCTTACTCCCTCCAGTTGACTTTTAAAAATCACATTTGGCCATTTGTCTTGTTTAAAAAATTTATAAGAATATTATTTATTTTGTTTTATCGGTAGATATACTTTAAGCATAACTTATTTGTTTTCATATTTTTGAAAAAAATATTTGAATAAGACGAATGGTCAAACGTGATGTTCGAAAGTTAAAATGCTTATATTGTGGAATGGAGGGAGTATTGTTTTTCTTTTCTTTTTCTATGACGGGAAATGGTTGCACTGCCCTTTTTCGTTATGGAGAATAAGAAAAAGTCTTACATCCTAAGTGGGGCATTCAAAAAAGTGAAGTAGTACGAAAATTTCACAGAGCTAAGAAAATTTTCAAACAAAGAAGGTGAAATCTGAGACTTTTTGACTTGGTTTCTATGTTTGTATGTTCCAATAGACACGATTTTGGTCAAAATTTATGTATGTACACTTGCACCAAAACCTAATGTATAATTCATTCATTTGTCAGATTTTTAATTGGGCATGCATACCCTTGAATCAAAGCAGGAGTTTCTAAGCTGAGGCATATGTCCCAGAAAACACAAAGAGAAATATAGGCCAACACACTGGCCAAAATACTAGTACAGAAAGAGCAGAGGAAAGGGTTTGTTCTCGAGACTGGCTGTTCGCTGCTTGTTGTCTTGTTGATGCTCCAACTCAAGGTTCCGCGCATTTCGATGTGCCCTCAGAGAGCTGTCGATTTACTCCTTTGCGAGTATTGACACTTACAGGTGAGAGCTATAGCAGTTGTCAAATAGACTTCCTTTCCTTTCAGAAATTCCCCCAGACACCTCCTCCCGTGAGGAATCGGCTGCGTTCATCAAGCGAAGTTGGCCGCCGCCACGGCATTGCCACCGTTCATGGCTTCTGATGGTCTACACAACGACAACCAAATCACCAGCTTTGAATACGCCGACCACCATATCCTTGGCTCCTCTGCTCTCCTCTTCTCCATCTGTGCCGGCAACCCCTTGCGCCGCCGCAAGAACAACACAGAGTACGGCCGCCGGTTGATCAGCGCCGCGGACACTGCCCCCTCACTGCGCGACGTTGTCGGCGTCTCGGAAGTCGGGGTGCTGGATATCAGCTTCGTATACAGCTAGCTTCCTTTGACAAGATGTTCACGATGGCGAGATTGCGAGTCCCGCGGCTACGTCCTCCCTCACGACCAATCCACCGGCATCACGTCCACGCGTGGATATATGGGCTTCGAAAAGACTCCGAGCCCCACGAGGAACCATGGAAGCACCGCTTTCCAGGCAGAGATGGAAGGTACTGGTGCGCGGAGCAAGGATAGTTAGCTTCAGCCAACACTTCACGGTTGGGAAATCTAGGACATGGTGTCTGTGCATCACCGAGCTGCCGGCGTCGGCGAGGGCCGAGACGATGAGCCTCAGTGTCCCCTCTCGGCTCGGCGCTTGCTACCGAAAATGAAAATCTTAAACATCTCACAAACCAATTATCCTCAAACTCATTCGACGGCAAGATGTACACGAAAATCCTGAAAAAGCTTAACTGCTTTTACACCCATGGTACCTAAATCCTCCACGGATTCCCTAAGCTAACAGAATCTAACGGAAGCCAATGGGCTTCCACCAGTACTAAACAAGAAAAGAGAAATCTGTCGTTACATGCTAGGCTGGCAAAACACCGCGCTACAGGTGATGTTGCGCCCCGTGCTTCATCCAGCCAGCAAAGGCGGCAACGCAGAGAGCCGCCCATAACAGCAGTTGTCGCACTGCTGCACTAAAGATGTCATTAACCTGAAGGACCCAGCACCCTGCTGGGTCACGCTAAGAGTTGGTGGGAACAAATCTAAGCTGCATATGGAAAAGTTCTCATCGCTTTCCACTCTTCGATCTTTGTGCTATCAAGCGAATGGCCTGCTTCCCAAGCTCCACGTTCTCAGATCGGCCATCATCTAACTGGACATAAAGCATGCCACTGATGACATTAGACACAACTCCTTGATGCCTGCCCAGATGAAGAATAGTTTTAAGTCAGGATGAAGCCTAGTAAGTAATACTGTTGCACTATGCAGATCAATCATGAGACTTAACGATTTTTTACTTGGAATGGTTGAGCAAACAAAAACTAATTTGTTACTGAAGATACAGCAGTGCAGGTGAATGAGGGCACACCATTTCAGGATAACATTAAGAATTACAGAAAAGAATGGAGATAAGAGTGTAGCAAGGATGATGCACAAACGAAGCATAATAAGAAAAAATAGGTCAGATGGAAACTAACCATTTGCCATCAGAAGCTAGATGGACCTCGATCCTCTTTCCAATCGCACCCTTGCCCAACTTACGCAGAATCCAGTTCGCATCCATTACTTCATCGTCTGTGCCCTGTTGGTGCCTTTTGGCAGATTTCCCATCCGTAGCATCCAACTTATCCATTGAAGGCCTCTTCCTCTTTGATCTCTGGCCCTTAGCAATATTTAACTGTTCCTCTTGCTGAGAAGCCCACATGGTCAACCCTTCTGGTTGAGGGGTCTGGGTGTTTGGCTGCTCGAAATGAGGACGCTTAAATTTAAGTTTGAGCAATGATGGCTTCAATTTGTCAGGAGATTCAGATGAAAATGAAGAGGGAGTTCCTTGGTTCTCGTTCAACTGACTTACAAGAGATTCTTTCTGTCCTGCTTTGCTTCTTGTACTACTTTCATTTTCATTTTCCGTTCCAGAAACCATAGCAATGCTCCTTTTTCCAGTCAAATGCTTTTTTGAGGTTCCAAGATCTCCCAATAAGCTACTTCTTTGCTGTATCCCAGTCTCTCTAACTAGCTTCATTACACTTCTTTCTTTTATTTCACTCCTCGAGCCTTTTGGCTGGCTTGTCACGTCAACTTTCCCTCCTGAAAAAGCAATGGTGGTACAAATAATTTAGATCTCAACAAAGCAACAAGGTTAATAAGCTCAAAACAAACTAAAGAATTCATGGCAAATGCCATCAAGGATTAAGGTTACTTATTAAAAGGAAATAAAAATTAAACACCGAAACATGACTAGAGAGATATAAGAACAAGAGATAGCAGGCACAGATAAAAGATTAAACATTTTGCCAGGATCAATTTTGTAGATCCTTATTTTCATTCTATTTTTCCCTATGAGTTACTGAAATCAAAACCTAAATGCACTTCAAAGTTGAATACAATACTAGAAGACACGATAAAAAAGAAACCATGAATTACCACAAAATTGCTTTAGTCCTACATTCGCCCATACGTAAGTGATAAAAATGGCACATGTCAATATAATTCTTTACATAACCACATTAGACTTCTATAAGCAGTTGAATGCTTCCCACAAATGCAAGGTTGTGCATGCTAACAAATGTATAATAGCAGGTACATTAAAATGGTAAGCGTCAAACCATACCATGTGTTGAACCCTGTTCTTGCTCTCTTTGAGAATTTGACAGTTCAGACTTGGGAGAGCCACTCCTACTTTTGTGTCGCGACGCAAGATGGATAACCAACTTGGTTCCTTTCCCTGTGTCACTTTTGGGAGAATTTTCCTCACCGGCATCCTTGAAATGCAAACTCGAAAACTTACTTCCTTTAATCTTGACTTTGGGTATCATGTCAGTTTTGTCTACAATAGCTTTCACAGATGAGGATTTTAAATTCTTCTCTGAAATTCGGGTTGAAGATGAAACATATGCATTGCTGTCAGTGTTAAAAGAACTCAGATCACGATCAACATCTTGATCTCCCAAATGGCTATTTGAATATCTAGAGTCATGCCTTCTCTCCAAAAATATTTCATCCTGGCCATCAACTGTTTTATTATTCTGACTGCCTTTCTTTTTGGAATGTTTCTTACTCGAGACAGGACTCTTGAGAACAATCTTCTCTTGTTCAGGTGTCTCTGAAGGTGGCTTACTACTGTTACTTTTCAACGAAAATTTCAGAGTATTTCTTCCCTCATTTTTCAATACATATGCCCCAAGTCTTTCATCATCAGAATTAGGCCGAGATGGTGAGACATCTTCAAGAGAAGGCAGCGCAGCAGCAGCCCGTAAACTAACCATAAGATCACGATCAACAGTGTCTCTCCTCTTCCAAAGTTCTCGAATTGCATCTTCGGTGTCCCTAATCTGAAGAAGCAAAACGGGTGTTAGGTAAAACACAATATAGCAGTGTGATAGGATGACAGAAGTAATTAACACCTGGGAGCATTCGCCACGGCATGCTGCACATGTATACTGGAGGTTTGTGTCAGCTTGGAACTGTTGGTACTTTTCCTCACTACATAAACATATGCAACAATGGTACGTCATCCACACAAAAAGTAATTATTCAAACACATATGGTTGGACATTCATACAGACCTGATACCATCACACTCAATATGCACCCACTTTTCACATACATCACAACAAACCATAGGTATAACTTCGGAGTCCCTATACACCTGAAAGAGAAGGGAAACCATTGGAAGTTGTACATATAAGCATTCAATATAATGAAAAAAGCGTATGAAAGCATAAGTCAATATAGCGAAAAAGCATGACACATAACTGTGTATAGGAATCATGGTCGACTCATAGACTCTTACTCAGGAAGAACAGAAATTAAGTCCGAGTCTAAAGGACTCTGAACTATATATATCACTACACAATCTCATGCAAATCACTACGCCCTGTAGCAAAAAACAATCATAATGCCCTAAAAGTGAAGAATGCCAGATAAATTACACAAGCTACAAACAAACTATAACATTACACAAAACATAGTATTTGTACACAGAATAAGGTACAAACGTTTTGGATAAGCGTCAGGTAAAACTTTCCAAACTTTGACTAGCATCATAATTGTGTTTGCTTTTAGAAATGTACTATGTAGAAAACAATGGCTACCTTCATGCAAATTGGACAGTAGTTTCCTTTTACAAACAATCGTCCACAAGCATCACAGCATGTGTACCCCAAAAACCACCTGTAGATAAAAATTCATAGCGATAAAGAAAAGCATAATATCCCAGGTTTAAATGCCTGATAAGCAAGATCAATCTTTGAATTAGTACCTTGTGCTATGGCCACTTCCAGGCACACCAGAACCACAGCTGTGACACCTCGTATGTTTTGGACATAAATATGGTCCATTGGTAACATTCTGCAATGTTACATTCAGTGTTGACTTGTTAACCAAAAAGACTCAGATGCAATTCTATATAAAGAGGGTAGTGATGGAGGCAAGGGAGCATGATGGTTGTACCTTGTGTGATGGTTGCTGACAGTAACAATGATAAGCGCCATCACACCTTTTACAAAACATCAGCTTATTGGGATCACCAGGCCGTCGGCAAACCTATAAAGATGGCAAACTAGTCATATTCAACCATAGAAAGTACAGAAGCTGGTGATGGTTCTCGTGTTACAACAATATTGTACTTTCAGAATGTGGATATAAGTTATTGTGTAGTAAAATACTATCCTATGAAGATTCAAATTCCAATATTTCTGTAAAAAAAAAAGTAGCTTCGTAATCATAAAATTTTACTATGATATGTAAATATTCGTAATCAAATATTCTGTTCTGTGGGCCATGTTGGTGCCAAAAACATCACTTCTTGTGACTAGAGCACTTGCAAATTTGGACATTGACATGGCCTGTATTCTGAAATGCACACTTTTTCGTAAAGGTAACCTCTGTTTTCCTAAACAGAGTCAAACGCCGTTTAAACGGCATCTAAACGCTATAGAGCGCACATGTCTATGCCTAAACATGTGTTTAGCATGATTAAACAGACGTTGAAACAAAATAGACGTTGATTAAACGCTAAACGATGATCAACCGACTGTCTACCCCACGCCCATTTTGGATGACAGCTTCATTGGAGAGTTAGTGTGGAGTATTGGTAACATTTTCTTTCATATGGCTGATTTACATACTTGGATCAAAGTTAAGATAGTTCGACATGCTTCAAGGAGGGTGCAGGTATGGAAAATATGGATTGAGGGAGGGAGGGAGGAGAGCATACCTCACAGCTGCGACAGGAGGGACAGACCCATGAGCTCAAGTGAAAAA
Source organism: Eragrostis tef (assembly GCA_000970635.1). Taxonomy (NCBI): domain Eukaryota; kingdom Viridiplantae; phylum Streptophyta; class Magnoliopsida; order Poales; family Poaceae; genus Eragrostis; species Eragrostis tef. Next base: position 286,277 of record LAPY01000147.1, on the reverse strand, counting down.
GATCTAGACAGAACATAAATTATCAGAGGATATACAAAGTATGTGCCGAAGACAAAATACTAGGAGAAATGTGAAATACCTCTGTGCTCCCCCCAGTTTTTCAAACAATTTCTATGGTATCTTTTGTTACAGAGTTTACATGGAAGCATTTTTGCAGCCTTTGTGCTTCCTTCATTTTCTCCTGAGAAGCATAAACGGCACATAACCTTGACAGCAGCATTTCCTTGATCTTCCCCGTCCCAGTCCTCTTCATCTCCTTCTGCCTCCTGAAAATGCAACGACAATCTGAGTTTCAGGAGATAGGCGCAAAACGTACAGCAACATGGGTAGCGTACAACTCATTGTTGCTATCAATTAAAGATGCAAACATTAAAACCTAATATATTGGAGGGATTGGAATTCGCCTAGATGATTGGACAAGACAAAAGAACAAAACACAAAAGTCTACATTATCATGTTCTAACTTGATAGAAGACAGGGATCCTCAGCAGTACTGCAGTCATCACATGGGGACCAGGCCCAGTGTCAGTGACTGCTACTGCACCGAGCCGTACTAAAAGGAATCCGCGCCCACCATTAAGAGATAGATAAACAGTGGACACAGAAATAGCAAGGCACATAAGTTATGGCATACAGCATAAGTAGTGCGCATGAGAAACTCCACGAAACACCGGGTAGGTTTTTAAAAATTGTTGATGCCAGGTTCATGTATAGTAGCATACACAGCTATTGACAGCACACAGTCCTAAACAGATAACTCCATGTTGGTCCCACTAACGTCTAAGAGCAGCTCCTAGCCCAACGAGAGTACACACGAGCAAGGGTTTAACACAGCCCTTTTCAAATTTCACGTGTCACCATGCAAATAAACATTTGGATATATACTAGACTATAACCATTGCATTCGATTCAACAAATGAGGAAGCCCGAAATCATGTTGATAGTAACAATAAGAATGATTAAGGACAAAAATCCGAAATCATCAACCTTTGCGCATCTGTAACACGTGAAAGCAAACACATTTCAACCTTTACTGTGTAACCGAGAGACCTAAACTTCTAAACCAGTGACAACTCCAATATTCACACATCACAAGAATCATATTAATGGACATACCAAAATAATGAAAAATAGCACCGACCGTTACGTCTGGCACAAGCCATAACTGTGCAATTGTAATCACCCAGAAACTTCATACATAAGGTCATCCATAAAAACACTATATTGGCCTGTGCTTGTGCGTGACCAACAAGTAAAGTTGGCCATTCAGCATCCCGTCAACCGAATTTCATCTCTTACGTCGCGACAACAAGCCCATAACAAGCTTTCTAAAGATTACTAGACACCTCTGCAAACCTGGGAAACAAATTGTTGCAAATTCTGCAGCAAGCCATGGTGTTTGAACATCACAACCGAGAATTCCTACGAATCTACAACAAAAAGCTCACACGTTCCTCCGCATCCACAGACCACAGGTGCACAAGGCCAAACAGCCAGAGGTGCAACCACAGAAACTACAAAGCACGAACAAAGTTCACCCGTAACAGCAAGCAGTTCAGTACTACGGTGTGAACCTTAGTCGGAGGGAGTGCAAAGCACCTGCGTGCGCAAACCCTAGACGCAAGTTTTTGAAGATTGTTGATGCTAGGCTCATTTATAGTAGCATACACAGTTATGGCAGCACACGATTCTAAACAGATAACTCGATGCTGGCCCAACTAATATCTAAGAGCAGCTCCAAGAACAACAGCACAAACACGTGGCGAGCAAGTATTTATTACAGCACTTCTACGATTCCACGTGTCACCATGCAAATAAACATTTGGACATAAAACTAACACCACAACCTTTCTTTCAATTCGACAAATGAGGAAGCCTGAACTCATGCCGATAGAAACAATAAGAATGATCAAGGACAATAAAAACCAAAATCATGTATCTTTGCGCAGCCGTAACACATGAAAGCAAACACCTTTCAACCTTTACCTTGTATAACATGGACCTAAACTTCTAAACCCAGTGACACAAACTCCAATATTCACACATCACGAATCGTTATTCTTATTAATGCACATGTCAAAAATAATGAAAAGCAGCCCCGACCATTACATCTGGCACAAGCCATAGCGGTGCAATCCAAGTCACCCAGCGACCGCATACGCAAGTCCATGCACAAAAATGCCATATTGGGCTGCGCATAAGCGTGGCCAACAAGAAACGCTGGCGAGGCACCATCCCATCAACCGAATTTCAGCTCTTAAGCCGCGACAACAGCTCAAAAACGGAACTTTCTTACAGTTGCCAGGCGCTCCTATCAACCTGGAAACAAAAGGTTGCAATTTTCTACAACAGGCCATCGTTTTTGAACATGGCAACCAAGAATTCCAACGAATCCACAACAAAAAACCGCGCGCGGTCCTCCGGAACCACGGTGCAGAAGGCCAAACAGCAGGAGGTGCAACCACAGAAAATACAGCACAAGGACAGAATTCACCCACAACCAACCTGCCCACAACAGCAAACTTTTCCGCGCGAACCCTAGCCAGGAGCAGCATCCGTGCGCGAGAGGAGAGGATATCCTAGGGGAGAAGGAGGAAGAGAGAGATCCACTCACCGGCGATCCGAAGCCGCCGCCCTCGAGCCTCCTAGCGAGGTCCTCGGCCGCTGCCGCCCCGCGCTGCGCCGCCGCGCGGCGCGCCTCGTCCTCCCCCTCCTCGGGCGTCGGCTCCAGCGGCGGCACCTCGACCTGCACCGTGGCCGTCCCGCCCGCATCCACCACCACCGCGCCGCCTCCCGCGTCGCCGCCCGG
>LAPY01000147.1:232080-243443 GCA_000970635.1 Eragrostis tef | reverse complement strand
GGGGGGGGGTGTGAGTTGTTCTTTCTTGTGTCCAGTCCTGAACACCGCTGCGACGGTTAGTTCAGACTGCGGGGGGGTGTTGGAGTGTGTTGGCCCATATAGAGGCCCATGTATGTTGGATATATATATACCCACCCATCTAGGGTTGGAGGAATCAAGTCGTCCAGTACCCTAACTCTAACACCTTTATATGCAATAACATCCTCGGCGTCATAATATAAGAACTATCTAGGATCAACATTCAGAATAAAAAGAAGCGTTGTATGTGCGCCTGAGATGAGGATTTTGAAGAATGCTGGCAGTAAGCTGGGCAGCACTCTACGGATGGATCAATACCGGTGAGAAAAATATCCGACTATTCAATTTTGAGTAATTTTTATTTCCTTCCTTTTTCTGATGTTGAAGTTGAATGTGTGAAACCAAGTCACCACACCAAATATGCATCAATAATCTATATAGTCGAACATATCCATTTTTATGCTCGTCTTCAAAGTGACGCGTCCTTCTTTTTTTACGAAATGATTATGATGTTTAATTTTTACGAAACACTAGATGCAATTGCTCATACGCACGCTCACACACCTTCTAATTTGATATATCACATTATGTTAATTTGGCACCTCCAGTTTGAAATAAAACATGTTATTTCATCTCTACATTGTTTAGCCCAAACGAATTATTTATTGTCCTTAATATCACAATGAGAGCTGTTACCTAACATGGTCATTTTGGATCGACAACCCACAATGATAGCTGTCAACATTTTGTTAGGAAATAAATTTCAGAAAGTCTAGCTGGAACTAATTAATTAATAAGTTGATTGGAATGTCGTTTCTGAATAATGGAAAGCCTACTTGATCAATCATGTCTGGAGTCTGGACACAACTCATGTATTCATAAAGCCATGAGTTTTTTTGTGTGTTAATAACAACATTGATCTAGTGCTTGTGAGTGTTTGCGTATGTAGTGTGCTACTTCGTAAAAAAAAATGTTGATATATAATCAGGCTTCTGAATTTTGTAATGTTGATGAGATCAGGTTGACAGCCCGGGTGGATGTGGAGCAACTCTGGGATGAATGGGAAATCCAGTTGCTGGTGATCGTGAGCTTTGCCCTGCAAGTGTTCCTTCTCTTGTTCTCCGGCATCAGGAAGCGCACGACCTCTAGTTTGCTCAGAGGATCTGTATGGCTTGCCTACGTGGTTGCTGACTACGTCGCAATCTTTGTCCTTGGCCATATGACCCTCCATATGAATGGCCCGCGGCACGGGCTAGTCCTCTTCTGGGCGCCGTTTGTGCTTCTGCACCTTGGCGGGCAGGAGACGATCACGGCTTTCTCCATGGAGGATAACATGCTCTGGAAGCGCCACCTCCTGAGCCTGGTCACCCAAGCAGGTTTAGCTGCCTATGTCGTCGGCAAGCAGTGGCAGGGAGACAAGCGGCTCCTGGCTCCCATGGTGCTCATGTTCGTCTCAGGCACCCTCAAGTATGCCGGGAGAACATCGGCACTCATGCATGCCGCCAAACAAATAACACCGGGAGGTGGTATGAGTTTGGTGGCTAAGCATTTTCGGGCATCTCAACCCATAGGTCAGCGCTATATTACAGACTGGACGTCGTGGGACGAAACAAAATCCTACCCATATCTGGTGTGTTTCGCCAGTTATATGGTGTCCTTTTGCTTAGCCTTCCTGATGGACAAGACACCGCTGTTTCCTAGACCCGAATATTTTTCCTTTGAGGGGTTCCTCTCCGATGACCACCGACTCCACATTTCTATACTAAGCTTGGTGGAACCGTTTTATGGACAGGCTCAGAAGACCGACTAAACTCCTGCTTGACCCAGCTTGTTACACTGGGATCCACCGTTGCATCCCTCGTTCTATTCTCCCAAGCTGATCTTTTGAACTACAGTACAGCTGATATTCTAGTGTCCTACATTTTGCTGTGCGGAGCTATCATTCTAGAGATACTCTCCATCTTTATTTACATCTCGTCCGTCGGGGTGTCTCGGTTTCCCAATTGCTTTGGAACAGTGGGATCCGCAACAATGAGGAGTGCCATAGTCTACCCCATCGTCATGGCTGTCCATCCAGAGAGCAGACCACAGTGGTCACAAAAGCTGGCACAGTACAACCTCATTGGCGGGTGCATAAAAGTTAAGAAAGCAGGTGTACTGAGGCGCCTCATGCATGTGGCCGGCATCAACGACAGCACATGGACGCACACCGAGGTCTCTCATGAGCTGAAAGGCTTGTCCTTGATAAGCTGGTAGATGTGGCAAACCGGATTCATGAAAATGTGTGGGACATAAGCAAGTTCACCGGCCAATGGACAAAGCTGGAGCTCCGGAGCAAGAAACAAGAGAGGTCTTCGTCAACTCTGCTGAGGCTGCTCGCCAAAAGCATTGATCGCCCCTCTTTCGTTTCCTCCATTCTCACCTGGCACATAGCAACGGACATTTGCTACTTCGATGAAGGCAATGACGACTCTTCATCGAGCAGGACCCAAAGCTGGGAATTATCCAATTATGTCATGTTCCTTTGTGCAGAGCACGGCATAATGTCTGGCAATGAGGGGCAAATTCTGCTGGAAAAGGCTCGGGAATTCATTCATCATTCTCTGAGCTCCTACAAGGAATCCCTAGATGAAACTGCTGCTGCAGTCAAGCATATAGTTGGCATGATACCCCATGAAGCCCAACTTGAAGACCTGGTCGCTGTTGAACCTGTCCTGATTCTAGCTCTCCAACTTGTCCGGGAGCTTCGTATGATCAAAGCAAGTGACCGATGGGGGGTTATCATAAATGTATGGATGGAGACGCTTTGCTACATGTCATTTCACTGTGGGCCTGACTTTCACATTAAGCATCTAAGTACCGGTGGGGAGTTCATCACTCATGTCAAGGCTCTGATCCATAACCTAGGCCTTCCGTATTCGATGTCCATGCCTGAAAATGACGAAGAACCAAGCAACCCTGTACAAGTTTCTAATGATATGGAGTAAACCAAGCTTTCATCTGAAAGTGTTCTGAGGTGCAGGTACCTGGATAATAATCGGCCAAAGTGTATGTGTGTACCAACATGTGTGCGCGCAATTCCTGTGTGTATCCGGGCCGGCCATCACACCCATCATCCGAAATATATGTACCCATTACTCACATCGTTTAATGTAATGTTCTGTCCAAAGTACAAATGCATCAATCAGTTGCCAGATCTAGAGCAATAACAATTTCAAAATGGTAATGGATGTGGTAGTGTTTTGGATCATGTGGGCAGTATGAACGCAACACAAAGATAAAGCATTCAAGGGTGAGATGGTGTTAGTGGCCAGTGGGTACCCATAGATCTATAGTTCAAAGAAAATGAACTAAATATTCACTTTTAGTAGGAAAAAATCACCTCTATTTTTTCCCAACTAGAGGAGATCCATGGGCACCCATAAAAGGCTCCATCCCCATTCCTACACGAATTCAGGAGCAGACATATCCATCAAGTTACTTCGAGTTACACGGTTGTCACCGAATTCCTAATGTAAGAATTTATGCACGCCAAGAACACAAAATGAGAACATAATAATGATCAAATGTATAATCGTCATGTATGTGTTCAGGTTATCATCCCAGAACGTTCTATGCAAATGAATAGTTTCAGATTTTGTAATACAATCACCACATGGCTTTCTAGAGAAAATAGTCAGCCAACTCGTTCAATATTCAGAAGAAAAGACTAAAGATCAGTCAGCTTTCAGGAAAGTTGAAGCATATCCTATAGCAGTCGCTTACAGTACAAACAAGAGGTATAAACACACATATCCATACCAGCATACAATCCTAAATTGTTAACAATATAAATAAAGAGGATTCAACTTGTTACCATCAAGCACAAAGCTACTCTAGCATCTAAGAACTAAAAATTACAGCAGATAAGCATCACAACTTGTAGTTACCATCCTCAGACAACTCAGGCTGGTCTGGACCAGCGCCATTTGTTACAACACCCACACCTTTCCGGCTCATGTCACTGAAGGGTCTCTTCCTTGATGAGGATGGATCAGAGGCATTGCTCTTCTCACCCTCGGCCATGTCATCTTTCTCTTGACATGGAGGTGGAGGTGGCATCATGTCAACACCACTGAGCCGGTAAAATACTTTCTCAACGGTCCCAGTTATCTCTTTCCCCAATCCACCATTGTCAAGTATCAGGTCCCAAACTGCCTTGGAAGCTTTCTCAAGGACTGGAGTTCTGCATTGCGTAAAACAGTTAGCATTGGTTATAGTTTTGATGAGTTACTCTCTCTGCTACAGGCTAAAAATGGAAGGGTAAAAGAAAAACAGCAATCTCTCATTCGCTGCTGCAAAATTTTGCAATTCTAAAACTCTGTCACCGATATGAGGGGCCATGCACCCGCATGTCATTGACACATTTAGGCTATTCTCTCTAATTGCAACGGTATAGAAGGCATACATCCAAAAAGAAAACTGGGAATACCGTTAAATTGCATTCTAGTGACAAATGTGATATGTGTCCATCCACTGAAATGTGGAGCTACAAACGCTGTGCAAACAGAAGAAGAACATGTAAACATTTAACCATCCGCACTCCTACTATACTAGCCGTATAACAGAATGCTACGGCAATACTTCCATAGTACCACAATCACAAAAACTGTTGCCGTTTATTGTTTTAAATGATGCTATGGAACGTCAAATAACTAATACCGCACAGATAAGCTCTATAGTTCTTTTGTAAAGACCAAAGTCCAAGCAAACACTGTTCTGTTATCAAACATCACCTATTTGTTCTATTTGATGTGATATAAAAGAGTTTATCAGAAAAGATAAGCACTTACTCCAGCTCCTGTCGAAGGGCATCAAACAACTCCCTCTTGGTCTTTTTCTCAGCTCCAGGAGTGTTAAGAACTTTGCTCTGTTCCACCATCATCATAGTTGTCTTCTTCATATCTTCCTGAAACCAAACATTCAAAGATCAATGCCAAGATCCCCCTACTCCATAAATAGAGTAAATATGACATCGAGCGATATCAGTAAACCGTGACCAAAGGCATTTATTATGTAACAAAAGGAACAAGCGAAAAGCCTATGTTAGAAGCATCCCCCCATACCTCGCTCTATTATTGAAATGCACATCAAACAAATAGAGCAAGCCTTGACATTACCGTGTTAATGAGAAAAAAAAAACTGAAGAAACATAAAAAGCTTCACGGAAGAAAACAAGCAAATGCAACTAACGTGGAAACAATTAGAGCTAGAAAATGGCAAATTAAAACCCACTTTCTCACGGGAAACGCATGGTCCTCTCACATGAAAGGACCACTAGCAACACGGTCGATGTCAAGGGTGCCGCATAGCACCGGCATGCGGCACGCCACACGGGCTGTGTCGTATTATCGGTAGGTTAGTTGCTACAACAGTTGTAAATCCAGACTATCCCTGAAAATCAGCGCTACATGGCACCGATGCCATGGAATTTAATTCCGATACACTCTACCAGCTAGCAGCAATTCACTCACAAAGGACACAATTCCACCTGTTATAAGAACGATTCCGACTGCTCCATGGAGCAACGGAGATACGCGGGAAGATCATCACACATCAGCTAGTGGTTTTCAACATGAAGCCGCAGCACAGTATGTCGAAGCGCCGAAGCGAGAACAGGGGAAGGGGATTCGGAGGGGAAGGGAAGGGAGTTGTATTGTATACGCACGTTGGCCTTGAGCTGAGCGATGATCTTCATGCGCAGTGCGTCGATGGTGCCGTCGTTCTTCAGCGACTCCAGCACCTCCTCCGGCCGCACCACCTTCGACGGCGACCCCATCCTCCCTCCTCCGCCCTACAAATCACTCACCGGCCAGAGGCGGGCTGACCAATTGGGCGAGGTAGGGCAGCCGCCCTACCTAGAAGAGATCCCCCTCGCCTTTCCTGCGACCGAGAGCTCCGCCCGACCCCCTAGGTCGCCAGGAAGGAGGAGGATTGGGGAGGAGCGCTCAGCCCTCACCTTCCGTCGAAGCTGGAGGAGGAGGGTTCTGGCCGCGCTCGCTGCGGTGCGCTGGCTGCCCTATAGACCGAGCCGCTGCTAGGTGCCTGGCTCCGCGCCTCCGCCGTCCTTGCTGCGCCGGATCTGTGAGTTTGCGCGACGGCGCGGGAGGGTGGTAGGAGGAGAGCCGGTCTACGCGTTGTTTACCGGGACATAGATAAATCCTTCTCCAACATTTATTAGTGAAAATTCTTCGTATCGTCTTCTTTACTCTTATTATTTATCTTCTGAGTTCATGTTCTGCGTGCGACGTCCCCTCACCCACCAAAAAAACAGCACCGACATGTGGGCCCTCTCCTATGGACGCATCGTTCTCGCGGGGACGCCCGCCTGCCCGGCTCCCCTCCCCCTCCCTTCCCAATCCAATTCCATCTACGCCACACGGGCTGTGTCGTATTATCGGTAGGTTAGTTGCTACAACAGTTGTAAATCCAGACTATCCCTGAAAATCAGCGCTACATGGCACCGATGCCATGGAATTTAATTCCGATACACTCTACCAGCTAGCAGCAATTCACTCACAAAGGACACAATTCCACCTGTTATAAGAACGATTCCGACTGCTCCATGGAGCAACGGAGATACGCGGGAAGATCATCACACATCAGCTAGTGGTTTTCAACATGAAGCCGCAGCACAGTATGTCGAAGCGCCGAAGCGAGAACAGGGGAAGGGGATTCGGAGGGGAAGGGAAGGGAGTTGTATTGTATACGCACGTTGGCCTTGAGCTGAGCGATGATCTTCATGCGCAGTGCGTCGATGGTGCCGTCGTTCTTCAGCGACTCCAGCACCTCCTCCGGCCGCACCACCTTCGACGGCGACCCCATCCTCCCTCCTCCGCCCTACAAATCACTCACCGGCCAGAGGCGGGCTGACCAATTGGGCGAGGTAGGGCAGCCGCCCTACCTAGAAGAGATCCCCCTCGCCTTTCCTGCGACCGAGAGCTCCGCCCGACCCCCTAGGTCGCCAGGAAGGAGGAGGATTGGGGAGGAGCGCTCAGCCCTCACCTTCCGTCGAAGCTGGAGGAGGAGGGTTCTGGCCGCGCTCGCTGCGGTGCGCTGGCTGCCCTATAGACCGAGCCGCTGCTAGGTGCCTGGCTCCGCGCCTCCGCCGTCCTTGCTGCGCCGGATCTGTGAGTTTGCGCGACGGCGCGGGAGGGTGGTAGGAGGAGAGCCGGTCTACGCGTTGTTTACCGGGACATAGATAAATCCTTCTCCAACATTTATTAGTGAAAATTCTTCGTATCGTCTTCTTTACTCTTATTATTTATCTTCTGAGTTCATGTTCTGCGTGCGACGTCCCCTCACCCACCAAAAAAACAGCACCGACATGTGGGCCCTCTCCTATGGACGCATCGTTCTCGCGGGGACGCCCGCCTGCCCGGCTCCCCTCCCCCTCCCTTCCCAATCCAATTCCATCTCCAAATCCTGCTGCCGCCCCACGCCTGCATCGCCGTCGTGCGCCCTCTCTTGCGCGCGTCGCCATACTCACTCCTTACTCAGCCATCCCCATCACCTTAACCACGAACCACGTCCGGATCTCAAGAGGCAGCCGCATCGATCGAGTTTGCGGGGTGTGGAGGCCGCGACGGCCTTACGTGGTTTGGATCCGCACGCTCCTTCACATCGCCCAGCCCCGGCTGAGATCGATCAGAACAAATGCAGTAGCCTATCCCACCTCCGCTCTTCCTCTACTCCGAACACCCTTCCCTCAGCAATCTAGGCGTAGCCGCCGCCGCATCCTCTGGTACAGTCCCCTTCTCTTTGCCTCTGATCAGATTCTGAGCTCCTGTAGCGTTCATGTTTCATCTTTATTGCTTGTCATCTGGATGCAATGCCTACCAAAGGCTTGATGTAATCTTCTCATATCCGATCCCTTACCTGCGGGTTCTAATGTTGTAATGTTGTTGCAGTTTCGACCAGAAATTCTTGCAATTGATTTGGTAATTTTCGAATCCATTAAATGCGGATTTGGTTTTAGATTTTCGAATGAAAGTTTACATTACGGTCGTCTGTGTCCTACTCCATTAAATCTATGTTTCATGCTTGCTTTTCCCCTCCGTTCTCGACAGGTAGATTAGATAGTCGATCTTGGCTATGTCTCTAGCATATTGAAGGCTAGGCAGCCGGATGCAAGTGTTCTATGGCGAGAAGACGAGAAAGACTCTAACTCTTCACGGTCAGAGGAATGTTATGCTTTTATGCCTCATGTTTTTTTAAAAAAAATATTAAGGACCATTATGTTCATGCTTATAAACCTTTTTTGTTCCCTTGTGCTCATGCTTATTAGGTGGCAAAATAATTTTTTGTTCCCCTGTGTTCTCTTTTACTGCCACATAGCATGTATTGATTTTGCCTGCAATGTTTCCATGCTTCTTATGATTTTGAATTTGTACAGGCAGGTGCCAACATGTAGGGAGTCCTAGGGACTAATCATCTCTGCATGTTCAACAAGGCAGTTAAGTAGAGAGGATTTTGGTCTAGGCCAATTTTTTGTTGAAAAACATAGAATGTATTGATTTTGTCTGCAATGTTTCCATGCTGCTTATGAACTTGAATTTGATAAACCAATTCTCATCTATTTTCGTTTTCTTAGTGTACAGGCAGGTGCAAACATGTAGCGAGTCCTAGGGACTTATCGCCGCTGCATTTCAACAAGGCAAGTAACTTGCGAGGATTTTGGTCTAGGCTAATTTTTTTTGAAGATATATTTTTTCAGTTCTAGGTGAAATTGAAGTGTTTTCTGGCAAGTGTTCTAAAATAAGCGAAAGTGTTGTCTACATATAAGAAACTTGTGTATGATGCTTTGCTGATCTTGGCACTGGATTGTTCGCAAATATCTTTGGTAATAATGGGAATAGGGTGGGTGACTCAAGCTATGACGAACTGCATCATGTGTTGGATTGCATTTGAAAAGGAATTTCAAAACTATTTAGTAAAGGTTTTGTAAATGCAACTGAAAAGCTCTTCCTTTGTCTCTTTTATTTTTTTATATCGAGTTTTCTTTCATGGTGTCAAATTGGTAGTTTCCTCATATATTTTATTTGTTTTTTCTTTTCAGTTTTCACTTAGTTTAGAAATGAAGCCATGGTTTCAAAGTCATTGCCCGATCTCAGCTTTTTTTCATGATGCCAAGTTAAACATTTTTTTTATGTAATAGCTGGAGCAGTTTTATATTATCTTGCTGATTATTCATCGTAAGCATTTTTTTATGTATGATAACACTATCTCTTCATTGCCTATGTCGATGATTGCAGACAACAACAGCATTGGAGGAAGAGAATGGTGCTGACAAAAGAGGGCCGGTAATCCGCTTTGATCAGGGGCAGGATCAAGTGCATGAATGGATTATGGGCCTGCTCTTCCCATTCCTATCTTCGCTGCAAAGTTTTGCAGCTACAGGTAGTCACTTGTGCAAAGGCACAACCGTCAAATCTGTTTTGCTCTGTACCGCATTTGATATGCATTAGAATAGTTATAGATATGCGTGTCTTCTATGAGTTAGGTGATCTCCAGATAAAACTATCATAACCTTTTTCTCATTACTATAGGCATTTTTATTTTCAAAACACAGCTGCAATTGGGTTCTACGAACTGTGTTCTCCTGACACCCCAATGAGATATGAGATGTTCAGAGTAGCTAATAGGCTCAACCTGTTCTGAATATTAAAGGTTGCCACATGATGGTGTCGATGAAAAATGTAACAGCTTAATCTTTAACTTGAGTTTAAAAGAAAAACATGCTAAGATGAATGCACATCTGTTTCTATCTTATTGTCTAAGGCTTTTGTTTTGGTCATTTTTCTTGCTTCTGGATGGTATATTGTTCATTTACAACAAGCCTCCCCACTCTGTTCTTGTAATCTGATCATAGGTAGACACAAATGCCTGAATGATGGCAGCCAAACTAAGAAACAGGTTCAGCAATTTATCTAAATAAAGGTTGTGAGGCAATGCTTCAGTCTAAATACAAAATGAACCAACATGTGTGTGAGATCATAGTTGCTACGTTGCAAGCTGTTTTTTTTTCTAATCTCTGAGGAATCCTTGTAAAACGTCTGCTTATTTAGGAAAACGAAGCATTAAAAGCATCAATTAGTCAAATATATTTCAACATGTACAATTGGTTTATAAACATTCAATTATGATGTTGTGAAGCTGTGATCATAGTTTTTCTTTTCTAAACTTTCTTTGCCATCTTTTGACTGTTGGAGATAAGTTGTATATCTGCATTCTTACCATGACATGTTTTTATCCTTTTCATAATGGTATGCCTATGCCTTTATCTGGAAGGTTTTTTCATATCTGAAGATGCCACTACTACGAATGAAGCTGATCTTGGATTCCGGTGCAAGGGATTCCTATGTTTGCAATTGAATGTGCTACATTTGTAAAACTGACTTCATAATCATATAGCTTTCTAATTTTACTTTTGTATAACTAACATGTGATGATGATAATCAGTCTTCATGTATTATCTACTTGGCATGTACTCTTTCCTTTACTACATAGAGTTGTTTCATTAGTTCCACAAACCTATTTTGAAATATTATAGATTTGCAAGTACAATACAAACATATGTTTATTTGAATAGATTTAGTTAAAAATTAACTAAAATGATTTAAAGCATGTAGCAATGCAGGGACACTCCACTGTAAAGTCAGAATTGAATGTTTATAATTTTATCCTTATTGCAAATATTGGCCTTCTATATTACATAAAATTCTTATGTAGACATAGAACAGTACAGGCTAAAAAAGATAGAGACAGAGAAATGTTCGATAAGCGTAATAACATTACGAATTTATCCATGTTCCCAAGCGGTTCTTTAATTTCTTTCTTCTGATAAGGTTTAACTCCGGATAAATTAAAGGCCTGTTAAAGGCTTCGAGTTGCTTCGGCTCAACAATTTCAATATCGTAGTGAGCAAAAACCTAAAATTTGTATGGCCCTCGACAAAAAAGAAAACAACTTTTCTTAGCAGGGATGGTTCATTACAAACTTTAACTATTTTGATAAAAATCTGAATAAATTGTCAAAATTATACCTTGTGATGTATATTTTGGGGATGAATTTTGAGAGTGTGTTTTTGTTGTGTAATCAAAAGTTTGTTTCATGGGCCTCTTTCAGACATTTACTTGAACCGTTCAAGTTCAATTTTGTTTAAAATGATTGAAATTCATAAATTTATTTGTTATTTTTTTCAGACAGCACATGGCCATTTTTACTAGTTACTTTTTATTATTTGTCTTCTGCACTTTCTGCGTGCGTGGCGCACCCCTCTCCCACCGTCAAAAATCGGCGCCGAC
>LAPY01000147.1:212239-224315 GCA_000970635.1 Eragrostis tef | reverse complement strand
TAAGAAAGTCAATGGTTTGGTCATTGGGCTTCTCGGGCCTACATTATACCTTCCAACTCACACGCAGCAATGAAGCCCAACATCTCAAAAAAAAAAGGGAATGAAGCCTAATCGGCCCATCAAAGTCGTCTTCCTCCGCTTCTGGTCGACAGCACACAGCGTCGTCAGCGGCACGGCTCATCTTCCTCCGTCCCGGTCGTTCCCCGGTGAGCCATGTCCGGCGGCGGGTGCAGCGTCCGCGCCATCTGGATCCTCACGCCACACGACACTGTAGCGTTCTCCAGGTAACCCTCCGAGCTTCTTCCCCGTCAAGATTTGGCCCTTCTGATCGCACCAGGCTCACCTGCTTCCTCATTTCTCTAGGCGGTTCGCGGTGGTGGAGAAGCGGTGGCGTGCCGCGTGGGAGGTGGAGGGAGGAGGCGTCTCGGGGGACGGGAAGGGCGCGGGAGCGCCGCTGCCGGCCGACTACGAGGTAGCTGCCGCCTTCGCCGAGCGCAGGAGAAGGTTTGCCTCATGGTTTCTTGTTTATAGATTGGCTAGCAGGTTGTTGTGGACTTGTGAAATAAGTTGCAATTTTTTTCCTTGGTAGAAGTGAATTGGGTGTCAACATATGTTTATGATTAGATGTCAGAATGATACAGAGGTTGTTTCGTCTGAAAACATCCCAAACATCTTAAAACACCAGAAACTGAATCTCCTAGGACATGTCTAGTTGCACACAAATAAACATTAGAATGTAGAAACTATCTCATAAGAATTGCTATTTCAGTCAAGTACGCTTTAGTCACTGAAATCATAAGCCTGTTTTGTAGTTATGCAGTAGTGCTGTATGAGGTAAGAGCGGATGCGAATCTTGCGATGCATATTTGATATATGTTTGGCACTGCGCAGGGAAGGAACTGCTCGTGGTTCAGGCATTCGTACAAGTGCGTCACCTGAAGGATCAGATTCTTGGGTTGATGATCCAATCACCCGTCACATTATCTCGCTCCACATTAATAAAGAGGAAGGGAGTGGCTTTATGCTGTGGCCTGTGGTTCTGCAGAAGCGTGGAGGGTATTATGTCCTTGTGCTGCCTATGGTTGATCCTCAGTCATTTAGAGCATATGAGAATCTCCTAAAAAAGTCTGATTGTGGGAGTTCGGCCAAGGAGACTGGCAATCTTTCCTCTATCCTGCTCAATCTTCCATGCATAACAGGGTAATGTAAGTTTGCTTTACTTATTATGATTGTGTGTTTGTTCGATTCTGAGTTTCTTTTTTATACTGTAACCCTACCATCACTTTCATGGAATATATGGAGTTACGTACTGATATCTTGAGTCATGGATTAGTTACCATGTTCATTGCATGAATAGCTGATGTAGTTCAAAAAACCATCAAATTTCCTCGCATGTTTACACCTCATGTTTGTTACTAGGGCATTTATGGTTGCACATGTTATTGGGGACATAATTACTGGTGATCTCGCCGAACCTGAGGTGATTGTCACTTCTGGGCCCTCGGTTGGTGGACTCTTGGATTCATTGACTGGAAGCATAGGTATTTCATCGCGACCAAAACCTATTGCGGCACCTGTTGCAGCACCTACTGCATCAGTCTCCTCTCCTGTTGGTGCTGCTCAATCAGAGTCTTTTAAAGGTGGTATTAGACCTTTTGACAAGGATGTACTGCGGAACTTTATCATTGGTGCAATGCCTTTTGGTCAGTATCAACAGGGCCTCCGATCATGGAATATACAACTTCATATTTTTCACTCATGAATCTCATGAGTTTGCATGCTAATGAGCCAACCAAGCTAACCAAAAACCTTTTTTTGCAGGCACACCTCAGGATCTCAACTACACCAATGTTACTTCAATTAGAACAAATGGAGCTTCAGCTGATCCTCTTCCGACAGATCAGAAGCAACCTGCCTGGAAGCCCTACCTATACAAAGGGAGGCAGAGGATTCTGTTTTCTACCTTAGAGACGATAAATGCTGCAATGTATGACCGTGATGATGTGCCAGATGTCCTTTCTGTTTCAGGACAAATAACCTGTAGGGCTGAGCTAGAAGGACTGCCTGATGTTTCTTTGCCACTGACTGGTTTAAAAGCTTCTCGTGTTGAGGTTTTATCATTCCATCACTGTGTTCAAGCTTCCGAGCCCAATGATCATAAACAGACCATGGTTTTTCAACCACCTCTGGGAAATTTTGTTTTGATGCATTATCAGGCACCATGCAACATTGATCCTCCTGTTAAAGGGTTCTACCAACTGTCTATGGTCTCGGAGAATGAAGGTGCTTTTCTGTTTAAGCTGAGATTGATGGAGGGTTACAAGTCTCCCTTTATTATGGAATTTTGCATGGTTACAATGCCATTCCCTCGGCGAAGAGTAGCTTCATATGATGGAAATCCCTCTGTTGGAACAGTTTCGATGACAGAGCATTCAATTGAATGGAGAATTGTTTCAAGCGGACGAGGCCTTAGTGGCAGGAGCATTGAGGCTACCTTCTCTGGCACCGTTAGATTATTATACGAAGTTATACGAATGTACTGCGGAACTTTATCATTGGTGCAATGCCTTTTGGTCAGTATCAACAGGGCCTCCGATCATGGAATATACAACTTCATATTTTTCACTCATGAATCTCATGAGTTTGCATGCTAATGAGCCAACCAAGCTAACCAAAAACCTTTTTTTGCAGGCACACCTCAGGATCTCAACTACACCAATGTTACTTCAATTAGAACAAATGGAGCTTCAGCTGATCCTCTTCCGACAGATCAGAAGCAACCTGCCTGGAAGCCCTACCTATACAAAGGGAGGCAGAGGATTCTGTTTTCTACCCTAGAGACGATTAATGCTGCAATGTATGACCGTGATGATGTGCCAGATGTCCTTTCTGTTTCAGGACAAATAACCTGTAGGGCTGAGCTAGAAGGACTGCCTGATGTTTCTTTGCCACTGACTGGTTTAAAAGCTTCTCGTGTTGAGGTTTTATCATTCCATCACTGTGTTCAAGCTTCCGAGCCCAATGATCATAAACAGACCATGGTTTTTCAACCACCTCTGGGAAATTTTGTTTTGATGCATTATCAGGCACCATGCAACATTGATCCTCCTGTTAAAGGGTTCTACCAACTGTCTATGGTCTCGGAGAATGAAGGTGCTTTTCTGTTTAAGCTGAGATTGATGGAGGGTTACAAGTCTCCCTTTATTATGGAATTTTGCATGGTCACAATGCCATTCCCTCGGCGAAGAGTAGCTTCATATGATGGAAATCCCTCTGTTGGAACAGTTTCAATGACAGAGCATTCAATTGAATGGAGAATTGTTTCAAGCGGACGAGGCCTTAGTGGCAGGAGCATTGAGGCTACCTTCTCTGGCACCGTTAGATTTTTCCCTAGAACAACTCAGAGAGCAAATTCATCATTTCGATCAATTCCAAGCACTGCCTATGCTGAAGATAGTGACAGTGAGCAAGATAATTTGAAGAATGGGTCCAACTTGGACGACTATCTCATGGAGAAAATGAACAAGGACCTTCAGGCAGTGGACTTAGAAGAGCCATTGTGTTGGCAAGCATACAACTATGCCAAGGTATGTCAGTACAAAATGATATATATGGCAAGCCAGAGAGTCTTCCTGCACATTATTTATTTTTAACATGGGTCATCAAGAATAACCATATCTATCGTTTCAAAAAGAGAAATAAAAATCATAGGTGTTCACTGGTTAATGTCATTATAATCACCTTTTTCATATTCTCTTTTCATATGTGAAGCGTCTACCTTCTGTTTATTCTTTCTTTAGTATTACTGAATTATATCCCTATTCATTCAATTACACATTCATGATCCGGTGTGAAAAGATTATTTCTTTTTTCCACGTGCAACCATTTTTGCCTTTCTGTTCTGTTGATTGACTCTGATACCTTTTTTTTGCTTACAGGTTTCCTTTAAGATTGTTGGAGGCACAATATCTGGTCTTACAATTGATCCAAAATCTGTAAGTTACATTCTTCCTAGTCACTTATAATTAGTGCGCTTTATTCATTTGATGGTGGAACCGTTTAATAGCTACGGCTACACACTATTCTTCATTGGTTGATTCATGTATCTTGCAAATAAAAAGTGTTCATGACTTAAGTGGCTTATAGATAATTAAGTTAATTGTCTCTCCTATGCAATGTTATCGGAATGTTTTTATTCCTTTATACACAAAACTCCCATTTATGCTCTATTGAATAAACTGATCGCAATTATACTACTTGTTTCGACAATTTGTTACCACCTGCAGGTGAATATTTATCCTTCTGTCAAAGCCCCAGCTGAATACTCGATGCAGGTACTTTCTTTATCTTGATATCTATAAATGTTTGTTCTGTTAATAGTTAAATAGTTAATTCACGAAAATTGGATGGCTGCTTTTGAGCTGTTTCCTATTTAGTCTCATAAAGGTACTGTCTGTCACTGGCACATAAGCAAAGCTTTTCTATTTCAAGTCAGCTAGTGTACCCAGTTTATCTGCTGCCAAACTACTTTCTAGCTTCCTTTACAGAAACACGTGCTTTTGAAGTGAGGACCTGAGTTTTTTGAAGCGGCTTCTGCCCTGCTATGTAGTATAGTTTTGGTTTCTTTCTTTTCTTTGTGTCTGTACAGTTTGGTTTTATTCGGTTAATAAACCCTGTGGGAGTCTCTCCTATGCTTTCTCTTCCCCCAAAAAAAGGGACTACCCGAGAACTGTGTGCCATCTATGCATTTCCATTAAGTAGGAAAAATTAACAAACTTTTACTCAAAACCAAACTAAAGAGAAGCTTGGAGGACACCTCTGTAGAAATGAACCAGAAACAATAAGCAACTATCTTAGAGGTTTTCAGGCCTCACTCAGTTATCAGAAATGAACTTCTTGCATCAATCTGCTCAGAACAAACTCTTTCATTTGTACCATAGCTAAATATAAAGTTGTGTTCTCAATAATATTTTGCACGAATTACCCAGCTTTTGAGCCAAGAAATTGCATCGGCTAGGTATTGATCTTTCATGACTAAATGATGTGAAATTTTCCTCCCTTTGACAGGCTTCCTCAGGAGATTACATACTGTGGAATACCTTGGGGAAATGTCCAACTGCTGCTGTGCCTAAAGAATTTTGAGTTAGTACTTTCTGCCAGACAAGATCATATTCTATCTTTTTCTTTTTTGATACCATGACAAGTTCATATTTTGGTATGTCTTTTTCTTCACTGGGCTCCTAAGAGCACTAAATTTTCCTTGTCCTGGTGTTGCGTGTACTGAGCTTCTAGTTATCAATCTTACAAGTGAGAATTGGTACCAGATATGCAACTGTGAACAACTGTGGCCAAACAATGCTGCCATTTATTTTTGTTATGTAAAGGATTACATTATTTGTATGATATCTGGTGGATGTGTTCTGCGTTTTACATTAATCGTGATCTGGTTTATGTGATACTGTACAGTGCTACTCCCGAGCTAAGGGACACGTCAAACAATTAAAAACAGTGGCAACAGAACTTCCCATCATACTTTTGCAGGTTCATTGAAGCAAGCCATTTTTGCCATGCCATGCGTGATGTCACTGAGATAGGAAAAAAAGATTGCCTTGAGGAATGAGCCTAGCCGCCTCCATCCATACAAAAGCTGCACGAATCTAGTCACAAAGCAAGCACTGAGAGCCAATCATATGTTCGATTCTCGTCAACGGAAAATAAACTTTAGTCACATTGCCAAAGCTTGTAGCCAATTTTTGCAGGAGAAAGAGAACATTTCGAGACACCACTGTTTGTCCCTATCTTTTCATGAATTCAACTTAAGGTGAATCCTTATTCAAGTGGGAAACGAGAAATCGTCTGCTGAAATTTAACAGAAAGTGGGGATAAGTTATATCAAGAATTTCCTGTGAACTCAAATTAAAACTCCCAACACATATCACTACTGATGGACACTGGTTGCCCGTTAGAAAAATTGCTAATTGAAAAGGGGATGATGATTTGAAGATAGTTTAGTGGAAGAAGAATTATTCTTTTGGGAGTCTGCCTCCCAAGTAAAGCAGAGGAAAGGCCAAGATTAATAGAATCTTCTCATTGTCTAAAAAAAAGGAGTAAAGAAGGCGAAATGTGAACCAGAGTCCACAGCGAGAGAGAGAGAGAGACAGAGAAAAGAAGTAAAGCGGAGAAGGAGAAATGGGACTATGCTGCTTTTCGCGCAGCCCCCTCCGCCTTCCGCGAAATTCCAGGCCCTCTATAAAGCTCACTTGATCCGAGTCCACGGCGGATGATTGACAGTTGAGCTTCCAGTTTGCAAATACACCCTCAAGAAAACGCCCGGAGAGCTCCGCACCCCCGTGCCGGCGATGAGCGCCGCCGCGATGCCGGGCGGGGAGGGGAACCCGTCGTCTACGGGCTTCCCGGAAGCGGGCGAGATGGCGCGGGAGGCCGCCGTGTGGTGCGCGCTGCACGGGCTTGTCGTCGGCGACCGCTCGGAGCCGGTAAGCTTATTACCCTCGGTTGTATGAGTCATTGCAGTAGTGCAGTACTGAGTGATTATACTAGAGAATTGTGATGCGTGCAAAGATTCCACCTATCGAAAGACTAGCTACAACAATCCTAATTACTTTTATTCACTGTTGTCTGGTTACCTATTGAATTGTGGGAAACGATCGGTGCCAGGAACACTTGCAAGGAGTAGCAAATTGATTAACAGTCGGTGGTACTGATTTTGGATCGACAGTAAACTTAATAATATGAATGAGGGCTAATCTTGATGTATATAATGAACCTTGAGGTGAAATTTGGTGGCATGAACATAACTCAGGAACTTGCAAGCTATTGTCCTGAGTCCTGACTCCTGACCAAACATTGTTGTTAACCTCTTGCAGAGATCAGCAACAGTTCCCGGTGTTGGTTTAGTTCATGCTCCATTCTCCCTACTCCCATCGCAGCTACCCAAACCCTTTTGGCGGCAGGCGTGCGAGTTGGCTCCCATTTTTAATGAGCTTGTGGATCGTGTTAGCTTGGATGGCAAACCCTTTTGGCGGCAGGCATGTGAGTTGGCTCCCATTTTTAATGAGCTTGTGGATCGTGTTAGCTTGGATGGCAATTTCTTGCAAGATTCTTTGTCTAAGTAAGTTATTTTTCCATACTAAAATCTGTTTATGCTGTTGTTTATCATTCAGAGTTCTGCTTCCAAATAAAATCTTACTAATTTCTCTTTTGCATATGACTCATCCTTTTCAACCAGAGTGCATGTATTGTTCAAAATTTGCAACAATCTGTCTAATATTGAGTAATCAAAACGAGCATTTAGGCTACAGATTAAAATTTTCTAAGGAACTGTTACACTGATGATTTCATGTTTTAATTTCAGAACAAGGCAGGTTGATGATTTCACATCTAGGCTCCTAGATATTCACAGGGAAATGATGTCGATAAATAAGGAGGAGGTAATTCTCTATTATTCACCACTGAGCTAACTTCTGAAACTGAGTATCAATGGCTATATATTATTTCTAAGTTCTTTGAGTCAGCATGTGTATGGATGTACTGAAAAGTTGTTAAATGTTTGCCAGAATATTCGCTTAGGCTTGCACCGATCAGATTACATGCTGGATTCTGAAACAACTTCTCTTCTTCAAATAGAGCTTAACACTATTTCAGCATCATTTCCCGGGCTTGGTTCCTTAGTAAGTGAACTTCACAGGTAAAGTATAACAATTCATATCTTTTCTTTCTGTGTATGGAGGTATTCTCTTTTCTCAAAATCTACCAGAAAACAAAAGGATGTTGACTTTTTAAAATTTTATAGATTTGTAGGATGTGCTCGGTTACAGATGCTATAACAGTAAGCCTTTTTTTTGTGCCCTCTTAATATATTTAATTATATTTGTACATTGCCAATAGATATCATGATCCAGTTAAGTAGCGCTCTTTCTCTTTGTAATGCTACTATTTTTTACAGATATGAGTTGGCAACTTATCAATTTAGAAGTAATGACATTCTATGTTATAGCTATATTATGGATCATTAGATCCTTTTGTATTTGGGCAACTTGAGTCTGAAAGTGCAGTACCAAATATTTTCTAGCGAATGCTTCAAGTTCTGTAATGGTCTAGGGAATTGAAGAAAAACATAGTTTTGTGCATACAATTTGCTCCATTTCTTATCAATGAATGTACTTTGAGTTGTCTCCGTTTTATGGATTGAGGGTTCTTATTACTTCATTTTGATTAGCATTACTATTGAGTCCTCTATGAAGTGAATATACAAACTGAATATTCATTATTGCAATGCAGGACCTTAATTAATCACTATGGAAATTTATTAAGCCTGGACCCCAAGAGGGTTCCATCAAATGCAGCAAGTAGTAAATTTGCTGAAGCATTGGCCAAAGCATGGGCTGAGTTTAATGTTGAAAGGTTTGGAATGCTCTAGTTGGACATATATATTTTTAACTGTGATGTAGTTAATGATTTTTAACTGTTGTTCCTTTCTTAAATTTCTCAGTGCTGTAGTTATGACGATTGTTCAGCCTGAAGAAAGAAATATGTATGACCAATACTGGCTTGCCAAACATTTGAAAGAATCATATCCTTTTATTTTCTGCCTCCTTTTTTGTTCTGAAATAATCAGAACGACAATTTCCTCTGTCTCATACTTGCCTACTGAGTTAAGTACTTATTGGTTTGGCTTTGTTCACTAAACCCCCCCCCCCCCTTCTTTTTTTTTCCAATGTATAATTAGACTTCAATCTTGGCATTGCCTTGCACCTAAGTACTGTCTGGAGAAGCCTAATTAATTTTCCCAGTTTTCATGCAAAATCCAGTAGATATTGTTTGGACAGCGTATCTACTATCTGATAGCCATTCCTTTTTCATATTTTGCAATAGAAGTCACCCAACCTAACTTGTCAAACTTTGGACAGTGTTTCAAGTATCTGATAGCTATTTATTTTTTATAGTTTTGCAATATGAGAAGTCATACAGGTGAACTTGTGGTCCCTTGACAATTTTTTACACATGGCATAACGACTATTAGGAAAACCTTGTCACAGGTGGAGGCCGAAGGCCAGGTTCTCCCAGATGGAACTCTTCTGGTGTATGTATCTATAAATGTACTTTTAGCCTCCAGGAGTAGCATCAACGTTACATTATGTTCATTAGAACTTAAATTATTTCAAAAAAATGCAGAGATGGCAGAAAAGTTGCTGTGGTGTACTATAGAGCTGGCTATACACCAAATGACTATCCTTCTGAAGCAGTATGAATACATGCAAACTTTTTTTTTTCCCCTTCTTTTCAGCAAAGAGCTTCTATTTCATGTTTTCCTCTGAGAAACAACAATCTTTCAGCTATTTCAACACTTTGCTTCTGTATGATGGTATGCTTAAATCACCATGACAAGCTTCTGTATATTCTAGGAATGGAGTGCAAGACTTTTGATGGAAAAATCATCTGCTGTTAAGTGTCCTTCAATATCATATCATTTAGTGGGCACCAAAAAGATTCAACAAGAACTAGCAAAGCCTAATGTCCTTGAAAGGTGATTAGATTTCTTTAGTACTAAATGGTAGTGCACACTTGATTATTCTTATGATTTGCATATGAAAACAGTACAGATCTACGTAACCTCATAAATAAATATGTGGTGCTAGTACGCCTTTTGTACTCTTGTTCCTATTCTGCTTAATTGTTTAAAAATGATCAGATCAGTTACCAGTCTTTGTTGTAAAAACCACAAGCTTTTACTAATCATCATTTGTTTCTTCGATAGGTTCCTTGACAATAAAGAGGAAATTGCAAAGCTTCGTAAATGTTTTGCTGGGTTATGGAGCTTGGATGATGAAGAGATTATTAAGACTGCAATTGAAAAACCTGAGTTGTTTGTATTGAAGCCGCAACGTGAAGGCGGAGGTTAGTATCCACATTAACATATGCATATGGTTTCTTACTGTTCTTGAATATGCTATTTGTATACAGGTAACAATATATACGGCCTTGATTTACGAGAAACACTTATTGGACTCCAGAAACAAGGAGGGGATGCACGTGCAGCCTATATATTGATGCAAAGGATCTTCCCAAAGACTTGCCTTGCTAATCTTGTTCGTGGTGGCGTTTGCCATGAGGGCCTTGCAATATCTGAGCTTGGAATATATGGATCTTACTTGCGGTATGATCGCTTTTTAAACTAAAACGCTGCTAGTGCTCCTCATATGATGGCGTTTTCTTTTTTCTGATGAAGAATTGCACGGCCCAATTTCTGATTAGGAACAAAGATACGGTGGTAATCAATGAACAATGTGGTTACTTGATGCGAACAAAAGTTTCTTCATCAGATGAAGGAGGTGTTGCTGCTGGGTTTGCTGTTTTAGATAGCTTGTACTTGACGGACAAGGTGATGTACATTAAATCAACTTTTCTTATTATTACTAGTTTGATTTGAATAGATTCAATGTTTATCAACAAACTGTATCCTTTAGAACTAACAGGACTAGACTCTTGGTGAGTACTGCTTGAAAACTGCGGATGAACTTTTGGCAGATGACCAGATCAAAACCGAATGAGAAGTAGAAAAAAGTTTGTTTCTCCTATTTGCATTCCTCATGTTCTTAAAAGAAGAAAGACCTTGTATGTGAACTGATTCGTTAATTTGTAGTTTATTCTGTTTGTTTACCTTCTGCAATCAGACAAAGAACAAATGTTCCCTATCTAAACTTGATATATATGAATTTTCGCACTGTAGTGCGTACTTGCCTCCAAAATTCTTATATGGTCTTTTCCTTTTCTCCTATACGGGAAAATCTGTGAACTAAACCATTCAATTGATTGCTTCTTGCAGTGACATAACAGAAGGAAGTCCGGCTACAAGTTTCAGCAGGCATGCATGTGTAACAGATTTGGCATAATGTTAATCTTGATGTATCTATGGCATGCAACATTTGTATTGGCAGTACATCTAAGTGGCGCAATAAATCTAATCGTGTCATCAACAAAAATATGCACTATGCATAGAATTTTATTTTTTACTGAATACTGAGATGATGAACTGAAGATGATGCTGAATATATTCTTCCCTCCATCATGCCGGAAATGGATTGTTCCCCTGATTATGCCGAATATGGAGTGCTGAATGCACTACTAGTTACCCTATCTATTATCAGCTCGGTTCCAAGTGGATTTTGAAACACAGAGATTCCACTACGACCTTCCACAGTGGGGAACGCTCCTGGAAAGAAAAACGGGCTGCATAGCTCAGCTCGGGCACCGCTCCTGATAGGATTGGGATCCTCAATATTAGAGGCCAAAATTCAGAGAATGAACTGTAGCTAGCATTAGCTCAATTTTAAGCCATCCGATCAAGGGCCAACGGACAAGATTAATCACCATAGAATCCACTGTACAGTAGAAAACTGGGCAATAGTACTGATTGCTACAGGAAATGCTACAGCTCCCTGAATTTTCTTCTCACAAATCAATGTACCTCAGGTACGGCTCCCTGAATTTTCTTCTTCAATGCAGATATGGCACAATGCTGGAGCGCTCTTAGAAATAAAAGCTGGGACCCACCAATCAGATTAAAAAAGTGAGGATGGCCTGCCCAACACCACATCTCTCGCTGTTCCGTCAGAGAGACGTCGCAAGAAATAATTATTTAACGAGCTGGAACCGATGCCTGAACTGGAACCGCTCTTTGACAAAAAGGTTTTCTGGAACCGCTTGGGAACGGGCATCGGGCTGCACAGTGTAGGGAGCGAAGCCTCAGACCAGAAAAACGAATTCAGGCATCGGTTCAACAGTACACTGTGGGGGGGCCTACCTTTGCTAGTGGGGCGCTGGGATCTATATGGAATTCCGCAGAACAGCAGCAGCGCACGGACGAGGGCGAGAACCACCGATTCGAAACCTTCCCATTCCCCACACTGCCGCCGCTGCTCTAGCTTCGTCTGCGTGTCCGCCGCCCCATTCGCCATCCTTTGCCGCTCCCCATCACGGGCTGCCGCGCGATAGCCGGCAAGGAGTCCGGACTCCGGCCGGGTGGCGCGGCGATTGAGTAGCGCCGGCCACGGGGCGT
>LAPY01000147.1:198265-208747 GCA_000970635.1 Eragrostis tef | reverse complement strand
GACCCAACCTACTCAACACTTAGTCCTAGGCTGGCCAAGTTTTCACCATACTTTGATGGCTGCATTGGAGCTTTAGATGGAACTCACATTCCGATTAGAGCAAAAAAGGAGACACGAAATGACATGATTAATAGGAAAGGTTGGACAAGCTCTAATGTGTTAGGAATAGTGGACCATGAAAGGCGGCTCACATTTGTTGGTGCCCGGGAGGGCGGGGGCATGCCATGACATGGCGGTCCTAAGGGATTGTATGGAGGACCCAAATTTCCCACATCCACCACCAGGTTAGCCTTGTTGTTTATAGATTCACTGCTTACAAAATTTGTAGCGATATGGGTCACTAATGGTGTGCGATGAGTCTGAGCTATACTTCATAGCTACTGAACTGTTCAGGTCAGCAGCAAGGCGTGCCTCGTTTCGCACAATTCGTGCCCCAAAGAATCGTATTGCATGGCTCAGACAGTCAGACGGACTTGCTGAGAGTCAACTGTTGAGGAATCGGAACTGTTGGAATTGTTGAGGACCGTTGAGAGTCGGAACTGTTGAGGATCAGCTGCGCGTTCTTTGCTTTAGACCCTTTAAAATTTAGACCGAAAATCTTATTATTTAAGAGTACTAAATAAAGTCTAATAACAAGTTTTTTTACAGATAGGTAACATCTTTAGAAGACGAATCTAATGAGCCTAATTAGTCTATGTTTTGTTACCATGATGCTACATTAATGCTATAGTAATCATCGTCTAATCACGTATTAAGTACCTTTATTAGATTCGTCTCGCGAATTAGACCAGGAGTTCTGTAGTTAGTTTTGTAATTAATACTCTTAAACGATAAGAATCTTTTTGTTAAGACCCCTCTAAATTTTAGACTCCCATACAACGAACACACCCCAGATTAACTCTGAGACCTTCTAATGCAGGATAAGAAAAGTAGCATGCTCTTGGAATCCTATGGAAACTGAAAACATAGGATTTGAAAAGAGAAGCCCTTTGTAGCATCATAGAAAGAAACAAAGGAACTGAGACTTGCACATAACTTGTTGTCTATTGTTTGAGTTAGATAACCAGTCATTATGCATATTCACTCAGGCTAATTGAAGTGATAGAACAAAGATAAAAGTACTTGCACATGGTCAGTGCAAAGAACAGCAGATGGAATTGCATGTATTTGTAAAAGTGTGCGTTGGTGCTAGGAATGGCTGCATGCCGTAGTGGATTGTTTTATTATTGGCTGTTTTATTGTGCAAAGCGGACACATGACAACACAATTAGCAGCGTGCATCAGTGCTTCGTCTTGGCGCAGGAAAATTTTCAAAAGCTTAGACCTCATGCTTTTTTTCCTGTGAACCAAAGGCCTATGTTGAAAAAATTCCTTATGAATCTGAATCCTCTAAAATTCCTGTAAAATTCCTTCAATCCAAAGGACCTCTGAACTTTACAAGATACAACCAAGAGTTGAACTTCAGCACCCAGATTCAGAGGAGGTTACAGACAGATGTATCATTCTTTAGCTCATGCAACACCCTAATCAGCAAGTCAATTATTTCAAATGGTACGGGACCCTTCAAGTATGTAAGGTGGGTGTGGAGTACCAAATCCACCACGATGGGAAAGCAATGGATCGTAGGACTCTAAGGCCCTCTTTGGTAGGGCTGTGTCTGCGTCGGCTTCGGCTGTGACTGTGGCTTCTATGAAAAAACAGCTGTGCTGGCTCTGTCTGCGGCTGTGCTTAAAACGTTTGGCAAAACGGCTATTTTTGCAGCTTCTTCATATTTTTAGAGACAAATATAGAAAGATGAGAGAGCCATAGAGAAAAGTCCATACGAAAAAACAAGCCGATAAAGCTACCATTTTGTGGCTTCATGCTTCATCTCTTTTTTGAAAGGGGCTTCTTCTTTTTTTTAAGGAGAAGCACCTAGAGAAGCACCCTGTTTGGTTGGAAATCACGTGAAGCCACTAGAGAAGCCATTGAAAAAGCCCTACCAAAAAGGCTCTAAATCTAACAAATCCTGACAACTAGAGATTAGTAAACGTAGCATAGTGAATAACAAAATAAAAGTTGATGGACAATAATAAACAGAACCAAATTTTTAAAATTTTACACGAGCACGCTACTAACCAGCTCTAAAGTGACATTGGCTATGTAAAGGGTATCTATGAGATGAAGTAAATATATAATAGGGCATCTTCCTTAACCTTTGATCATTACTCCCTCCTTCCGCAAATTCTTGACGCTTCGGATAGCCAAAATAAAGTAGAAAACAACTACACCAGTCTTGCCTGAACGTCATCATTACAAAGCAGCAAAAAAAAACTCAGATGTAGAAGAACAAGAAGATGAATAAATTATCACTGATGTAGAAGAACAAGAAGATGAATAAATTATCACTCGAGAAATTCAGACAATCGGATTACGTATCCAAAGCTTGCGGGTCCGCGCACCTGCACCTCCAGTTAAGGATGGCATAGCTGCCACGTGTCATCAGTATAATCTCTCCGGGCCTTTAAGAATTAAAGATGTGCAATAAAATTCTCTCAAAACAAGAACAACTAGAACTTGTAAGAAATCATTACTCTCTCTGTTCTTTGACCAACAATATAGATTTAAATAATTATTTTTTGAATGTAAAATGAATATCATTGGATTCATCATCAAAAAACGTTTTAAAAGTAACGTATACACTTAATTTTTTACACAAATATTTATAAATAAGATGAATGGTTAAAGTAATAAAAAAATTAATAATATCATATAAAAAAGAACGGATGAACTATTTTGTACGTGGCAGACAAAGATGTTCTCAGTGCAATATAAATCAAATCTTCCAAAGAAGGGATCAACAAGCGAATTGGAAAGAGGCTTCAAGTGGAGATGGCACGGTCATCACTCGTCAGATCAGACGCTGTTTCTAGAGCCGAGAGGACTTACGTAGAAGCAACGCCACGATCTCAAAATAAGGAAATCAGGAGGTGGAAAAACGAAAACCGACAGCACCAGAGAAAATGAAGAGGGGACTACCCCGAGCCGCTGCGGCCGCCTGTGGACCCCACTTCGCCGGCGCTGCCCACGCCATCCTCCTCGCCGCCGTGTTATCTGCAGCAGCCGCCGCCTTCCTTCCACTAGCCGTGTCCTCCTGCCCCCGAGGTATGTGACCGTGATGTCCACTTCCCTTCCCACCCATCTCTCCAAACTTCCAAACTTTGACTGCCTCACTGCGCCGCCTAAGATCACAGTCCTGCTAGTCGTAGAACGGATGCGAGAAGTAAACTGATGCATCTGAGAGATTCTAGGCGTCTATTCATTAGAGTCACCAGCTTGGCTGTAGAAGTGATTATCTTTGTTTCGGAACTGTTCTTCTAAATTTGAAAGTGTCAATTTTAATGTGCCAGACAATTCATTGGTGAAAGACATAAGCCAGATGCACCAGAGCAACTATGGAAGGGAAGGTTTCTCGCATATCACCGTCGCTGGGGCACTCGCTCATGGAATGAAAGAGGTCAGGAATGAACTGTTCCTCACCAAGACCAAACAAAATGAATCCGGCCAGTTTTGAATATGTCTTTTTTCTTAGTATATTTACAAATTGGACTTCAAAGGCATTGTATAGATATACTGCCACCGTGATGTTTGATAGTATCTTGCTTCAGCGTGACCTCGAGAAGCACACTCCACTTTTTCAGTCAGTGTTGTTTTAAGTTCAAAGGCCTTAACCAGCTGTATTGATATGTAGATATGGTTCGAAGCATCATATTTGATTGAAATTGTTGATGCTTCCATGATTCATACTTGCTTCTACATGAATTTTTTCCCTTCAGGTCGAAGTGTGGCTTCAGACATTTGGTCCTGGCAAAAGGACGCCGATCCACAGGCATTCCTGTGAGGAGGTTTTTGTTGTCCTCAAAGGGAAAGGAACACTCTTGCTGGGGTCGACCTCTCTGAAGTACCCAGGAGAGCCCCAGGAGATCCCTATCTTTCAGAACAGCACATTTTCAGTACCTGTAAATGATCCGCACCAGGTAAAAGAGAATGCTTGTCATCATTATCACCTTTTCACTTTGACTGATGCCTCGTTCCTTATTTGCATGACCCTGATGATGATATGTTTTATTACGCTAGCTGGATTTCAAGACCATGTTGAATTAGTTTATGTGCCTAGACGATTGATTTTCTTGATTTTATATGTTATTATTGACATCATTTTCTTTGTTGCAGATTTGGAATTCTGATGAGCACGAAGACTTGCAAGTTCTTGTGACCATATCGCGCCCACCTGTCAAAATGTGAGCATATTTGACTTGAATGTTGTGTCAATTGTTCATTCAGCATCATAACCTGGATTGGTGCGCGCGCTGTGCAGCAAGTGCATAGAATCACTTGTGTCAATATTCTGAAAAAAAAACTTTTGTCAAGTATGATACATGGGTTCTTCTATGAACTTTTGTACAATGTTCTTGATGTTTCGAATTTTTATTCAAGCTTATACTACACAATTAATTAGGAGTTACTGTCAAAATCTTTTAGTCACGCCGAACAGCAAGTCGGTGACAATACTTGATAGCATGTGAAAGTACAATCTATCATTGTGTTTTGAGAATACGTCTTGTTCCTAGCCTACAGTAATATTCCTAGTAGCAACCATCAAGATTGAGGGCATTTTTATTCGTTTATTAAATTGAAATTCATACTTGCTTAGATAGATGGCAAAGAAATAAGGATGCACGATGAGTACAAGAAATCTAGGACATAGGTCTTTCTTGGACAGCAGGAAAAATAAAAGCCCGTGACAACTTCTTTTTGGAAACTTAAAAAATGCCTGCAACTCTAAAATTTTAATCTCCTCAAAATGATCATTGAACATTAACACAAGATGTCTATCTATTATGCTGGATTCAGACATTTGCATCTTAAGCCAGATCAAATACTGTCTATATGATTTTTTTGGGCTAGGATAATTCTCCACCAATGTTGCCGAGACGAGATTTGACATTATTAGTTACATGTATCATGATCCTTTATCGGTGTCATCATTGTTACCAGTAGCAGCTCTCGAGTCTGAAGTTATCCCTCGTGATGTTAGTTCACCCCCTCGATCTTGTCTTCTCTGCTAGTAAGTAGTGATAATACGAGTGATAACTGGTGTTTCTAATATTCAATGATATTTTCTTGTTGCAGATTTGTATATGATGATTGGAGTATGCCTCATACGGCTGCAAAGCTAAAGTTCCCTTACTACTGGGATGAGGACTGCTTACCAGCGCCTAAAGATGAACTTTAGATCCACAAGTGGTTAATGCAAATCTTTCAGCTTCTTTCATGATCCTGCTAGATTAAAGTCCACATCCATCAGTTGTAAAATATTATTGTATGCTCAGTTCTGCACTGTTCGTGCATCTTCACATTTTTGTCACAATTCACAAACTTTAAGAGCTTCTGGAAGAAGGGACAATGTGTCATGTTTTCAGGTTTTATACTATGTTCTGATCTTCCTCATGTAATTGTTCATCTAGCCAATTTAATGATTATATTCATCAGAACTTTTCTGCCCTTCAGTCTAAACTCCCATACCTGTGTTGATACAGTTGATTGCCTGGAGTATACTCATCAGAACAAAATAGTAGTATGAAGCAAACAGGAAAGTCATGCGAACTTTATCATCAATTAGTTTGGGAATCTATGTAGCCTTTCATATGGACGAGATGAACCTTTCGTATTTAAAACAGCACTAGCTAATGTAGTCTGGAATTCCTGGATTCCCATGAAGCATTCCCCTCAAAAAAAAAAGAAGAAAAAGAAAAAGAGGATTCCCATGAAGCATTACTTTCAAGGAGTATGGATTGTGCAACACTATTTTAGGAATCATACATGAGAGATCACGGGTAACCACTAACCAGTGATGTTGTGTGGGTACATCACTTACTAATGGTGTTATGCCGCCGCTTATTAGTGGCATGTGAATTAGCCCGGCAGCAAGAGAGGACCTGTGTAGTCGTAGAAGCAATGCCACGATCTAGCGTCAAAATAATGAAATCACGAGGGGTTGGAAAAACGAAAGCCGACAGCACCAGAGAAAATGGAGAGGGGACCTCTACCCCGAGCCGCTGCGGTCGCCCGTGGACCCCACTTCGCCGGCGCTGAACGCGCCCTCCTCCTCGCCTCCGTGCTATCTGCAGCCGCCGCCTTCCTCCCAGTAGCCGAGTCATCCTGTCCCCGAGGTATGTGAATGTGATGTCCCCTCCCCACCCCTCTTCTCAAAAGTCAAAACTTCCAAACTTGAGTGCTTCACTGCGCCGCCCAAGATCACACTTCTGCTAGTTGTAGAACGGATGCGAGCAGATCTGAGAGACTCTAGGAGGCTATTCATAAGAAACTCTATCTTAGCTGTAGAAGTGGTTCTCTTTGTTTCGGTACTGTTCTCTTTAATCTGACACTACCCATTTTGATGTGCCCAGACAATTCATTGGTGAAAGATATAAGCCAAATGCACCAGAGCAACTATGGGTGGGAAGGATTCTCGCATATAACCGTCGCCGGAGCGCTCGCTCACGGGATGAAGGAGGTGAGGATTGATCTGACCAATAATAAAAAAAAATCTGATCAGTTTTACATATGTCTTTTTTACTTATTATATTTGCGAACTGGACTTCATAGATATTGTATAGATATACTGCCACCGTGATGCGGATAGTTTCTTGCTTCACCGTGACCTCAAGAAACGGGCTCCAGTTTTTTAATGAGTGTTGTTCAAAGGCCTTAACCAGCTGTACTGATGTATAGATATGGTTTGATGCATCATGTTCCATTGAAATTGTAGATACTTCCATGATTCATACTTTCTTCTATATGATATGTTTTCCTTCAGGTCGAAGTGTGGCTCCAGACATTTGGCCCTGGCCAAAAGACACCGATCCACAGGCATTCCTGTGAGGGGGTTTTTGTTGTCCTCAAAGGGAAAGGAACACTCTTGCTGGGATCAAGCTCTCTGAAGTATCCAGAAGAGCCTCAGGAGATTCCTATCTTTCATAATAGCACATTTTCAGTACGAGGAAATGATCCGCACCAGGTAAAAGAGAATGTTTTTCATCATTTGGCGTTCCTTATTTGCATAACCCTGATGACGGCATGTTTTATTACGTTAGGCGTTAGCTGAATTTCGGGACTATGTTGAATTAATTTGGTTCCTGGCGGATTAATTTCATATTTTACTATTCACATCATCATTCTCTTTGTTGCAGGTTTGGAATTCTGATGAGCATGAAGATTTGCAAGTTCTTGTGACCATATCACGCCCGCCTGTCAAGATGTGAGCATATTTGACTTGAATGTTATGTTACTTGTTCATTCAACAGCATAATCAGGAATGATGTGTGCACTGTGCAGTGACTGTCTAAATAGCTTGTGTCAACTGTCAAAATATGATATATGTGTTCTGTGAACTTTTGTACAGTGTTCTTGTTGTTTCCATTTTTGTTCAAGCTTATACCACGTAGTTAATTGGGAGTTCATACCTAACAGCAACTCTTTCACAATACTTGATTGACGGAGTGCTTTGAAGTACAATTTACCATTGTTTTGAGAAGATGTCCTGTTCCTAGCCTACAGTAATATTCCCTAGTAGCAACCGTCAAGATTCAAGGGCTTTTTTATTCATTTAAACTGTAATTCATACTTGCTAGATAGATGGCAATGAAATGAGGACGAACGGTGAGGACAAGAAATCTGGAACATAGTTCTACTTTGGACAAAAAGAAAAACAAAAATCATTGAGAAATTAATTTTGAAAACTTCAAAAAATGAGTGCAAACCTAAAATGTTAATCTTCTCAAAATGGTCATTGAACATTATCACAAGATTGCTAGATATGCTCTCCACATGATGCCATATTCAGTCGTTTGCATCTTAAGCTAGATAAAATACTATCTGTATAATTTATCAGTTTAGCATCTTAAATAATTCTCTACCAAAGTTGCCAAGGATAGGATATGATATTATTATTATTTACATGTTTTATGATCCTTTAATGTCACATTTGTCATCTGTACCAGCACCACCTCTGGAGCTCTGAAGGTATCCCTCGCAAAATTAGTTAACAGTTATACATCATTGTGATGGCAACCTTTCTTTTTCCATTCCCTTCTCAGCTAGCGAGTAATGCAAATATGAGTGGTAAATGGTGTTTCTAATATTCAATGGTATTACTTGTTGCAGATTTTTATATAATGATTGGAGTATGCCTCATACGGCTGCGAAGCTGAAGTTCCCCTCCTACTGGGATGAGGACTGTTTACCAGCGCCTAAAGATGAACTCTAGATCCAGGTGGTTGATGCAACTTTTTCACATTGTTCCATGATACTGATAGATTAAGATCCATATCAACCAGTCATGAAACGTTATGGTGTGCTTAGCTCTGCACTTTTTTATTTATCCTTAGGAAATTACAATATTTGTCATGATTCACGAACTTAGGAAGAGACAATGTACCCGTTTGCAGGTTTTACGTTTCACTGTGTTCCATTGGACTTTTTCTACCCTTCATTATAAACTCCCATACAGTTTACTTCCTGAAGTGTACTCGTCAGGATAAAAGGGGAGAAAGCAAACTGAAGAGTCACGTGAAATTTGTGAGTCATTCTTTCGTTTTTCCTTTTGGGAAAAATGTGTCTTGCTGCTTGAACATTTATGGAGCCTTTCATATTTATCGGATGAACCTTTCATTTTAAAGTGGTAGCCCTTGACAAACTTTTTTAGGTGATGGAAAAATTGTTCCAGCGTTTTGCATCATGATGCATACAACCCATATTTACAATTATTACCACCTCATATCATTGATATGTTTGCTCAATGGAGTAAAGTGATAAGGAAAATTATGTGGTGCCTATTCCACCCATTCATTGCGAATGCATCCATAGCCACAACCTCTAGGACATGGCAAGCTTTCCACCTCCTTTTGTAGCAATCTCCAAAATCTGATATGTACATATGAAAATTGCCTGCATATTGCCAAATGAAGCCTGGAATTCCTGAATTCCCATGAAGCATTCCCTTCAAAAAGAAGGAAAAAAAAAAGATTCCCATGAAGCATAACGTTCAATGAGGATGGATTGTGGAACACTATTTTAAGAATCATCAGAACCAGTTAGTTGACAGTGGGATCACCATGAATGTTGAACCTTTTCAAAATTCAGTTTCTTACCAGGGCCACCTCACTTCTCCAGCAAACCTGGATAATTATTAAGGAATGAAATGGAAATTATACACTCAAATTCAATAATATCAGGAGGGTAAGCACTGGTGTTTCGTAACTTGAAGCATAGAAGGTAGATATGTTGATGATGATCTCATTTTGCAAAGATCACCATTAAGTGTTGGCCATTCCACCCAAATCCAAATGTAACATGCAAAAAAGCTTGAGTGCTTGACAGAAGAAAAAACAATCCTAAGGTTTAAGCTCCAAGGATACAAATCCATATTGCATTGACAAACGGAATGCGCTGAACCAGGAACACTGAACACAACATACAAATAGAGTTGTTCTGACTGCTTGTAATAGAAACTAGCCAAAGCCCCGCGGCAAGTTGCCGCGGGCTCGCTCAATCAGGAGTTTTAGTTGGTCCATTTGTATATGTGACATAGCAATGAAATTAATTAATAGGTACTATTGATTAACCTCTATTCATAGAAACATGATAGGCATTACATGTAAATTCAGATCAACAGACACCAATGGGCCCTTCAGTGCCTAAATCTAAACATTGCACGCAGGCAATCAAGCAAGACTATCAATGATCATCAACCTGCGCAAAAACAGAAGTGGTCATTAAGAAAAGATTGTTCCATCTCGCGTGGACATTCACTCTTTTATTGACAGAAATCAACAAAAATTTCTTTACATACATTACATAAATCTATCTTAGGTTCTCCACACTCCTTGCAATAAGCAAAAACAGAAAGGGGTGGTTTATCATTCTTATATCTTTGCGCAATTACTTTCATCGTTACTGGTTTATCATGCTAACAAAAAAATACCTCTGAAATTTCAAGTTATTTAAAAGGACATGATATTAAACTATTAATGCAAGCTTCTGCAATATAAACAAACACTCAAACACTACGCATTTGACAACAGAAAAGATGCCCACAAATGAGATACCTATTATGTTGAAGGGACCAAAAAAAAACAGATAGAAAGAAATTTGAATCCAATGCAATCACCCAAATCAGAAACAAATGCTGCTGGAGAAATAAACCAATTAGAGCTCATTCAGTGATGCTCAGCTCATCCAGGTGGAGCTAAGCACACAGGGCAACAAAAAATCAACGATTTTCGAACAGACTCGTGGCTGGAAAAGATATGAAGATGAGGGCAGACAGCTCTTCTGGTACACATTTGGGAAACAAACATTACACAAATAAAAATAGATAGTTTCATCCTCTATATGGGTGCTAACAGGAATATGAAAGGACATAATAAATTCGTCAATTAA
>LAPY01000147.1:174753-189192 GCA_000970635.1 Eragrostis tef | reverse complement strand
AGGTGGGGGAAATTCAGGCCAGCAAAGAAGCGGCTGAGGAAATTGGGCGTGACAAGGATGCTCAGGCTGAGAAGCTTAGAGCTGATTTGGAGGATCTTCATATTTCCATGTCGCAACTAAAAGCATCCTATGATGAACTTGAGGCGAAGCATTCACACCTAAATCATGAGAAGGATTCAGTCCAGAAAGAACTAGATGCTGAGAAGGCTGAAGCAATGAAACTGAAGTCCAAAATTGAGGTGCTTGAGAGCTACAACAATGAAAAGGATGGTGAGATTGAGAAATTAAATATATCATTGGAGGAAAAGAATGGGAAGATAGATGTCCTCAATAAGGACATTGAGGTGCTGCGTCTCGTGATGGCTGAGGCACAAAGAAAGAAAAAGGGAGACCTTTGGGCTAATTTGTCATCAGCAAAGACACGCTTATCATCTTGCATCACAAAATGATCAGACTCCTAACATGATGTATTTCTATGAAAATGATGATCAATTGGTACTATGTAATAAAATAAAACTTTCAATTTTATTATGTGTTCTTGTTCTATTCATTTGGATGCATTTTGTCTCCCCAGAATTTCAACGTATTGGCTAAAAGTATCATCTTAAGGACTATTAATAAAGAAAGATGTTTCCTTCGATAATTATTCTAACAATAGTGATACTACAAAGAATGATGTCATAAAGGATTTTATATTGTGCATGTTTTAGAGAAGTGCGGAGGTTTAAGACACGAATAAAATGGGCACCATTTTGGGGAATAATAGATGGCGGTGGTATATATACTGGTAGAATTTGCACACTTGATGGAACTCATTTAATAATTAATCTATTTGCGATAGATCTCAGATAAGAGACATTTGTAATGAAAAATTAAATCGACCCGGACATGAACATTTACCTGATTCACCTCACAACAGACAAGAGACAAACAATTTTTTTTAAAAAAAAAAACTGATGTCTTGATTCAAAAGAAAAACTGATGTCTATCAACAGGATGCGATGTAAATGTACAGGGTGAACCCATCCCACAAGTGGAAGTACAGGTGGGAGAAAACTCAGAACCTTAATTGATGCCCATGTAATTTTTTTGTTGTGGTAACCCAACCCAACAAGCCAAGGACAACCTCTTCTGCCAGAAAAAGGGTAAAGCATTCTTGCAGTAGCTTATCTAATATTCAGACATCTACGTAGTCAAATACAGTCACAAAGGAGGACTTTAACTTTGGGCTGAGTATAAAAGTAGATGTGCCGGAATAGAGGTTTTTTTTTTTGTGTGTGTGTGTGGAGAAGGTCTAATATTGTACTCTTTTTAGTGCTGTGTGGATAAGCATCTGCAGCTGTCCTTGCCATATCAAGAGCCCTCTTTTTTTATAATAAAAAAAAAGAAAAAAGTCAAGAGCACTTATTTCCATTAATCATAGGAAGGATCTGCTAGCCTAGAGAGCAAGAACATGTGAGCGTAATACGGAATGCAAGTGAATATACATTATTCTGGACCGCTTAACAAAATGCTCGAGTACATACATATCAGAAATATAGTATTGATAATAATCGAATGCTACATTTTCCCTGTTTAAGTCCAGGTATGACCAACATGCATTCAGATTTACTAGAAGCGTGATTCAACTTTCAGCAAGCAGTGCCCTTTCATGATTTCACGTTCTGGTGTCTGCATTGTGTCAATAACTGTCATGGTTCTTTGCTTTATATAGGGTGCTTAAAGAGATATCCGCAGCTAGGTCCTTGAAGACCAGCAGTAAACTTTCTTTTCTCTGCTTTGTCCTGTCCAATGTTCAGATAGATAAAAGTTGCTTAGCCGTTTTCAGTTTCCTTGCAGATTGTAGTTGATGATTCGACGAACAAATTAGGTTCTCAACGCTTTGGTTCCCGAAGCAGAGTATGGTTCAAAAACTTGTACGCTTCTCTGATGCCCTTTTTGATGGGAAATTGGAAATAGGCCTGGGAAATGTCACGGCAGGGCGAAGCTACAGTCATCGATCGGGGTCAGCTGACCCCGACGACCTTGCAAAAAAGGCACTATATCACTGCTGCTCAATAGAACATGACCCCGTCAATTAGCGAAATAGTTACTGTGTGACACCGGCGACCAAACTTTCTGGCTTCGCCCCGCACAGTCTCCATCACGCATGAGCTAGCAGGTCGTTGTCATCATATTTAATCTAGAGCAGTAGTAACCAAAAGGAAGCTAAGAAGCCTGTCAAACAGTAGGCTTCATGCAGGCCGTCACCATGCACGATCCGATTCCTGCAGTTTCCCCCCACCGCGTTCCCCACATGGTCCGGCACCTGAAACAGTAGGAATCGTCAAGAGGAAACCGTAAATTCTTTCTTGTTCCTCTGCTCTTCCTCACTGACACTTCATCGTATATATCAATGCAGTCCTATGAGCCTTTCCTCTTCTTCACCGACACTCTATCCTTTCTCCCCTCTGTCTCCTCCCTCTTCCTTACCCACACTCAATCCTATCTCACCTCTCTCTTTCCCATTTCTTTCTTCCCTTATATTCACCCCAAGACAGCTGCAGCAGGGACACGGCCACTTACTGCATCCTTGAAGATAAGCGACGTGCCTTCCAATGACGAGTGCGTGACAGCAGCTGCCGCTAGTCGTCATCGACGTCTCCTAGTCTCCACAACATGCCATGGGGTGGGTTTAGACATAATTTTTCTTCCCCTCTAGCATGGTCATCCTGTTTCTTTTTTCAATTCCTTTTCTTTCACTTTCATTTAACTTTTATATGCTATCGTGTGGTTTTTTTTTTTCTAGACTTCATCTCTATAATACCCCAACTTGACTTAAAAGAAAAAAGACTACCTCAAATTTTTGGGACTAAAAGGCTCTTTTCATGGATGTTTTTATTGTTGCGTTGTATGATCCCATCTATTGCCTCTAATAGCCTCTAAAACACATGTCGCAGATCCCTTCAATGTAAGCAGGGTGAGGTCCCTGCAGAACAGGGTGAGGTACTTGGAAAATAGGGTGCGGGAGTTGGAGACCCAGTTGTCTGATGATAGGCGGATGTTCGGTTATAGGATACGGGATCTGGTGCGTAAAAATGGAGAGTTGTCAGGTCAGAAGGATAGATTGGAGAGGCAATTAGAAGAGAAGATGAGAGCGGCTCAGGTTTTCTCAAACCAGGCCTCCACACTAGAATACAGGGTGCAAGAGTTGAAACGTAAGAACATAGAGTTGTTTTCTGAGAAGGGTCAACTGAAAAAGCAATTGGAAGATACAAGGAAAGCGGGTTTGTTGTTCATGAATGCAGCCGATGAATATCAAGAAGTAGTACATAAGCAAGTTATGGCAATAGTAGAGGAATCAAATGATACAAAGAAGGCAGGTCTCTTGTTCATGAATGCTGCCGACGAGTATCAGGAAGTAGTGCAAAAAGAAGTTACGGAAAAGGTAGAGGAATTGAAGGATACAAGGATGGCCGGTCTGTTGTTCATGAATACAGCTGATGAGTACCAGGAAATAGTCGAGAAAGAATTTAAGGAAAAGGTGGAGGAACTGAAGGATACAAGGATGGCAGGCCTGCTGTTCATGAACGCGGCCGATGACTACCAGGAATTAGTAGAAAATGAACACAAGGCAAAGGTGGAGGAATTGAAGGATACAAGAATGGCCGGTCTGGTGATTATGAATGCAGCCGACGAGTACCAAGAAGTAGTAGAGAAAGAATTTAAGGTAAAGTCAAAGGAATATGAGGTGTTACAGGCCCAAAAGGCTAAGATGGATGTGAGGGCAACATCTTTGGAGTCCGAGTTCCAAGAAACTATGGCTGAAAAAGAGATGGAGGTTGATGCAATGGTGAAGAAGAGGGAATATAATGTGAAGGAGGAAAATGATAAGCTGCAATTGGAGCTTTGGTTCCCGAAGCAGAGTATGGTTCAAAAACTTGTACGCTTCTCTGATGCCCTTTTTGATGGGAAATTGTAAATTGGCCTGGGAAATGTCACGGCACAGTCTCCATCATGCATGAGCTAGCAGGTCGTTGTCATCATATTTAATCTAGAGCAGTAGTAGTAACCAAAGAGGAAGCTAGGAAGCATGTCAAACAATAAGCTTCATACAGGCCGTCACCATGCATGATCCGATTCCTTCAGTTGCCCCCCATCGCGTTCCCCACATGGTCCGGCACCTGAAACAGTAGGAATCGTCAAGAGGAAACCGTAAATTCTTTCTTGTTCCTCTGCTCTTCCTCACTGACACTTCATCGTATATATCAATGCAGTCCTATGAGCCTTTCCTCTTCTTCACCGACACTCTATCCTTTCTCCCCTCTGTCTCCTCCCTCTTCCTTACCCACACTCAATCCTATCTCACCTCTCTCTTTCCCATTTCTTTCTTCCCTTATATTCACCCCAAGACAGCTGCAGCAGGGACACGGCCACTTACTGCATCCTTGAAGATAAGCGACGTGCCTTCCAATGACGAGTGCGTGACAGCAGCTGCCGCTAGTCGTCATCGACGTCTCCTAGTCTCCACAACATGCCATGGGGTGGGTTTAGACATAATTTTTCTTCCCCTCTAGCATGGTCATCCTGTTTCTTTTTTCAATTCCTTTTCTTTCACTTTCATTTAACTTTTATATGCTATCGTGTGGTTTTTTTTTTTCTAGACTTCATCTCTATAATACCCCAACTTGACTTAAAAGAAAAAAGACTACCTCAAATTTTTGGGACTAAAAGGCTCTTTTCATGGATGTTTTTATTGTTGCGTTGTATGATCCCATCTATTGCCTCTAATAGCCTCTAAAACACATGTCGCAGATCCCTTCAATGTAAGCAGGGTGAGGTCCCTGCAGAACAGGGTGAGGTACTTGGAAAATAGGGTGCGGGAGTTGGAGACCCAGTTGTCTGATGATAGGCGGATGTTCGGTTATAGGATACGGGATCTGGTGCGTAAAAATGGAGAGTTGTCAGGTCAGAAGGATAGATTGGAGAGGCAATTAGAAGAGAAGATGAGAGCGGCTCAGGTTTTCTCAAACCAGGCCTCCACACTAGAATACAGGGTGCAAGAGTTGAAACGTAAGAACATAGAGTTGTTTTCTGAGAAGGGTCAACTGAAAAAGCAATTGGAAGATACAAGGAAAGCGGGTTTGTTGTTCATGAATGCAGCCGATGAATATCAAGAAGTAGTACATAAGCAAGTTATGGCAATAGTAGAGGAATCAAATGATACAAAGAAGGCAGGTCTCTTGTTCATGAATGCTGCCGACGAGTATCAGGAAGTAGTGCAAAAAGAAGTTACGGAAAAGGTAGAGGAATTGAAGGATACAAGGATGGCCGGTCTGTTGTTCATGAATACAGCTGATGAGTTCC
Source organism: Eragrostis tef (assembly GCA_000970635.1). Lineage (NCBI taxonomy): Eukaryota > Viridiplantae > Streptophyta > Magnoliopsida > Poales > Poaceae > Eragrostis > Eragrostis tef. Next base: position 183,846 of record LAPY01000147.1, on the reverse strand, counting down.
AGGAAATAGTCGAGAAAGAATTTAAGGAAAAGGTGGAGGAACTGAAGGATACAAGGATGGCAGGCCTGCTGTTCATGAACGCGGCCGATGACTACCAGGAATTAGTAGAAAATGAACACAAGGCAAAGGTGGAGGAATTGAAGGATACAAGAATGGCCTGTCTGGTGATCATGAATGCAGCCGACGAGTACCAAGAAGTAGTAGAGAAAGAATTTAAGGTAAAGTCAAAGGAATATGAGGTTTTACAGGCCCAAAAGGCTAAGATGGATGTGATGGCAACATCTTTGGAGTCCGAGTTCCAAGAAACTATGGCTGAAAAAGAGATGGAGGTTGATGCAATGGTGAAGAAGAGGGAATATAATGTGAAGGAGGAAAATGATAAGCTGCAATTGGATGCTTTGACTCTACACTCTAGTGCATAATAATAGACTTCCAAAGCAAATATCAATAGCCATGAAATCCATAGATGTGGAGGCATTTTGATACTGATAAAGTAGAAGAAATTGGATGACCTCACGAGAAAGAAGAGGAAATCCAGGCCAGCAAGAAAACAGTTAGGAAGCATATCCCAAGTTCCCAACAAGGATGCATGCTCAAGGCTGAGAACTGAGATGGAGTCTACGTGTTTCTATGTCACAGCGACAAGCATGCTATGACAGACTTTATTTGCACCTGGATGGTGAGAATAGTTCAGTCCAAACGACACTAGATGCCGAGAGGGCTAAAGAATGCAAAGCTAAATTCAAAAACTGAGGAACCTGAGAAAAAAATGTCCTAACTACACTAGATGCCGAGAGCACTCAAAATTATTATTTTTATCTAGTTCCCATACATTTATTGTACACCACTATAGACCCAATGTAATACTACTGGTAATTCATCGAATGGAACATCGCTTCTGAGCTGATAGAATATGGACTGTATATTAGTGGAACAATATTAATACACTGGTAGTAGAAAATTGCAGATAAGTTATCTTTCGTTTGCTCAAGAACATGTGATTGATTTTTTTTATGTAAAGATAACGGGAGTTAAGGTTAGTAAAATGATTGGCAAAAGCATATCGTACTTCCGTATTCGCTAAGACTTGTTGGAAGGTTCGACTCGTACATAAAACATGGCCCATGATTGATTGCCACACATGGAGTATGCAAGTGCCATGCGAGGGGAATTTGCCCCCAGCAACTTTTAAAGAAGCAAACCATACATCATAAGCGATCACAACTCCGACTTAATTTGAATGGAACAAATAAAGAGTAAAAACCGCCGATGCACAAATTACCTCTACCTGGCACAAATTAAAGTAAACGCATGGTAGGAAAAGAGAACACATCTTTATTTGTATGCCCAATAAGCTGACATTTTGGATTCTGGAAGCTAAAACAAAACACCATTACAGATCCGTCTGGTAGCACGAATCTCCAAGCTAGGATCATCTACCCACGATTACTACATTATTCCCCTTGCCACAAACCTCACCGATCGACTTTCAACGTTTGTCACCATTGCCGCCACTCTCATCGCCCTCAAACTCGTTTCTGCCACTGCTAACCTCATCAAGGCCGTCCAAAGGAGGCACGCGCGTCAATCTGAGCTGTCCATCGTCACGTGAGGCATGGAGCGCGAATGGGTTCTTGGTCGCCACCTCCTTGAGCACGAGCCGTCCATCCTGCCTCTCCGTCACCAGCTGCATCCCTCGCCATGGCATCGGCGGCGGCGGCGGGCGCGGTTCCTTCTTCTCCGACAAGCTTACCTCCTCCAGCGTACGCCGAAGCTCCAGCTCCGGCAGCGACGAGATGTCAAGACCTTGGACCTCCAGCATGGCGGAGCCAAGGCCGCCGTGATCACTCTCGTTGCCGAGTGCCTCGGTGCATGTCGTCAGGGAAACTTTGGGACGAGGCATTGCAAGTTTTGTGGCTGCTTCTTTTGTTGCTTTGAAAAAATGTGAGCTCAGGTGTGTCCTTATATAAGGAACAAGAAGGGCGTGAAAGTTCTGCCGGTCATTTGTGTTATGGTATGCCTGTACAATCTAGATGATTGTTGATTTCATAAACAGGCACTCAATCAAGCTAGTAATGAATGAGAGCTCCCAAAGAAAGCTAATAATAGGGAACAATTAATGGAATCCAAACATACGTTTCTGCTAAGGTAACGTATGTTGAGAGAGAAAATTCCACATTTCAATTTCATCCTCGTTTTGATGCATCCTGGCTACTCTATTTTTAGCAGCAAGCATTTCATGCTTTTGTTGAACATCAAGATCTTCTAGATTTCATATGCACATTTATATGTACTTCTATGAATAGGATAGGATGAATTAATATTATCCAACAAACAGATATATAAGGAAGCAAAACTTAATTTGGACATTAATCAGTTCTAATTATCAAACCTGGACATTGAAAGATTGCATCTCTATTTATGCCTAGTATTAAAAGTATGCTTTTGTTATAATTTTAGTACTACCTTATTATCATTTCCATTTAATTGATGCATGAAGCCTAATTTGTTAGGGTAGAAATTTGGCATATGTAATTTTCTTCCAAATAAAACAATATTGCATCCCTATATACGCCTGTTATTTAAAGTACACTTTTGTTATATTAAGGTACTACCTTATTATCACTTCTGTCTGCTTGACACCAATTTTCTATGGTAGAAATTGTACATATGCTCCAAAGAACGTTTATAAATACTTTGGGCAACTTGTATAGAACTATCGTGAAATATACTCCCATTGGTATTGTCTAATTTTAACTATGCAATAATTTTTCATGAAAAAGTCATGTGGTCAAAGTTGCTACAGTAAAAATTGGCCCCAGCCTAGGTAAACAAGGCCTTAATCTTTAGTTGCTTTTGCCATTGGAGCTTAATGCGCTTGTAACATTTTTGTTGTCCGGTTGTACAGTTTTCTGCTAATATTAGTGAAAATTATGAGCACTGAACTCCTCTCCTGTGCACTTCAGAAAAAACAGGAACGAAAAACAAGGGGTAAAATCACAAAGTTAAAAAATTGAAAGTAAAATTAAAACTAGAATTGAGAGTGAGGGTAAGAACACAATTACTCCTATATATTATTATCATGAAACATACTTCCATTGGTATTGTATAATTTTAACTATGCAATAATTTTTCATGAAAAAAGTCATGCAGTCAAAGTTGCTACAGTAAAAGTTGGTCCCAGGTAAACAAGGTCTTAATCTTTAGATGCTTTTGCCATTGGAGCTTCATGCGCTTGTAACCTTTTTTTGTTGTCTGGTTGTACAGTTTTCTACTTCTGTTAGTGAAAATTAAGAGTATTGAACTCCTGTCCTGTGGACTTCAGAAAGAAACAGGAATCAAACCAAACTTCATGATATCACAGCTCCAACTTGTACGGAACAAATAAAGAGTAAAACCACTCATGCATAAATCGTTATTTGTGTACCCAATAAGTTGACATCGATCTTGGGTTCTGGAAGCTGAAACAAACTCAACTACCAATCTGTTTTGTAGCACGAATCTGCAAGGATCATCTCCCCGTGGTTACCACCATATTCCCCTAGCCTTACTGGACTTTTAACGTTTGTCACCATTGCCCACCACTCTCATCACCCTCAAAATCCTTTTCCCCAGTAATAACCTTATAAAGGTCGTCGAAAGGAGGCACGCGTGTCAATCTGAGCCGTCCATCGGCGCGGGACGCATGCATGGAGCACGAAGGGGTTCTTGGCCGGCATCTCCTTGAGCATCAGCCGCCCGCCCTGCCTCTCCGGCACAAGCTGTACCCCTCGCCATGGTGCTATCGGTGGTGGTGAGCGCCGCCGCGCTTCCTTCTCCTCCGACAATGTTACTTCCTTCAGAGTATGCCGAAGCTCCAGCTCCGGCAGCGAGGTGTCAAGACCTTCGACCTCCAGCACGTAATCACTCTCGCTGCCGAGCGCCTCGGTGCATGTCGTGGCTTTTTTTGCTTCGATTGGGAAAACAAGGCGTAGATGTGTGCGTATATAAGGAACAAAAATGCGTGAAAGCTATCTGCCGCGCACCTGATATACATGGTATGCATGTATAATCTGGATGATCGTTGATTGTCAAAACCAGTACGCAATCAAGCTGTTAATGCAAAAGTAGTAGGCCGTTTTTACGGTACCTCAAAATTATTATGAACCGTCCATTTTAATTAGATAGATAACCTTTTACTTCTTAAGAGGTAAAAGCTCCCCCAGATGATTTGTTACAAAAGTTGTTGAGAGTTTGTTGATCGATAGAATATTCCAGATGAATATCCGACTGATTTTTTTTCCCTTTTGACGTGAACGTCTGCAAGTTAATTTCCTGCCCAACATATTTGATGTCAGGTGCCCAGAGACGTGCAGACTTCACCCCAAGGCGTGTTGGCGACATATCGGAACATTCATATTATTAAAAACTCAGAACATGCATGTTACTTCAAAAGTAATCCATTGATGACACTCTCGTGAACCATTAAATTTTTCTCACCTAAAGAAAAAGAACTTGATTGAAACACGCATGTTACTTTTCACGTAAGGAAGAAAAATTGTAAAATGAGGTTTACATGAACTTGTTGTTTTGAAAAGTAATGTCAGTTTAATTAGGTTTTGTTCCTACAAAAACCTTGACATCAATCTGTCATCTGCCGCATGCATATTGGGTTAGTCTGAGGGAAAAAAATATGACATCCAATCCAGTTTTTCTCATGCAACACGGACGCTAATTGTGCAACATGCACGTTCGCGGCGCTCGCGGAAGAATCGGAAGTGACGTTCGCAGCGAAGAAACGGCTGAAGAATCGGAGGCCTTCTCCAATTTTTATTTTATTTTTTTCTATTCAATATAAATTAACGCTCCAAATTCATTTTTAGCTTTTACCTCTTAAGAGGTTAATTGTGTACCGTAACAAGGCTCAAACATGAATTTTTTTAGGCGGCTGTTTTGGTGCTAAAATTGTTTAGTCGGTTGATTTCTCAGCTGCCAAACCAATAATTAAGAGAGAGATTATTTTATGTAGAAGCTAAATCAGAGCCCAGCCCAACATGGAGGACGAAGCAGGCCCATGCGGCCACGCAACGGGTGCATGGAGGAAGGCAGATGGGATACACGAAGGCACGTTACTCCCTGCCGTGCCTTCAGCACGGCACTGGAGCCGGTTCCATATACGGTACGCCCCTCCCCTTGTAAATGTGGCTTACACATATGTGTATGTGCTAATAAAACGCATCGTGTAGATTTTTGTGACATGCTGGGTTTGTGTATGAGAAGTTTTACGGTGCCCTACCACTAGTATATACTAGTGGTATTTACAATCCGACGGTTCAGATTGATTCTTTTTCACCCCAACACTACTAGTATTTTTTACCGGTATCAATAATACTAGGGCATTTTAGGAAATAAATTAAATGACAACCTTATGAATTAAATTTACACATGGTTTAGACCTTTTTTTGTTAGAATAAAGTGAACTCACACGCCGACCGCGTCCGCTTCGCTGCCGTCTGCCGTCACTGGCGAAAGGTCGTCGAAAGGAGGCACGCGTGTCAATCTGAGCCGTCCATCGGCGCGGGACGCATGCATGGAGCACGAAGGGGTTCTTGGCCGGCATCTCCTTGAGCATCAGCCGCCCGCCCTGCCTCTCCGGCACAAGCTGTACCCCTCGCCATGGTGCTATCGGTGGTGGTGAGCGCCGCCGCGCTTCCTTCTCCTCCGACAATGTTACTTCCTTCAGAGTATGCCGAAGCTCCAGCTCCGGCAGCGAGGTGTCAAGACCTTCGACCTCCAGCACGTAATCACTCTCGCTGCCGAGCGCCTCGGTGCATGTCGTGGCTTTTTTTGCTTCGATTGGGAAAACAAGGCGTAGATGTGTGCGTATATAAGGAACAAAAATGCGTGAAAGCTATCTGCCGCGCACCTGATATACATGGTATGCATGTATAATCTGGATGATCGTTGATTGTCAAAACCAGTACGCAATCAAGCTGTTAATGCAAAAGTAGTAGGCCGTTTTTACGGTACCTCAAAATTATTATGAACCGTCCATTTTAATTAGATAGATAACCTTTTACTTCTTAAGAGGTAAAAGCTCCCCCAGATGATTTGTTACAAAAGTTGTTGAGAGTTTGTTGATCGATAGAATATTCCAGATGAATATCCGACTGATTTTTTTTCCCTTTTGACGTGAACGTCTGCAAGTTAATTTCCTGCCCAACATATTTGATGTCAGGTGCCCAGAGACGTGCAGACTTCACCCCAAGGCGTGTTGGCGACATATCAGGACATTCATATTATTAAAAACTCAGAACATGCATGTTACTTCAAAAGTAATCCATTGATGACACTCTCGTGAACCATTAAATTTTTCTCACCTAAAGAAAAAGAACTTGATTGAAACACGCATGTTACTTTTCACGTAAGGAAGAAAAATTGTAAAATGAGGTTTACATGAACTTGTTGTTTTGAAAAGTAATGTCAGTTTAATTAGGTTTTGTTCCTACAAAAACCTTGACATCAATCTGTCATCTGCCGCATGCATATTGGGTTAGTCTGAGGGAAAAAAATATGACATCCAATCCAGTTTTTCTCATGCAACACGGACGCTAATTGTGCAACATGCACGTTCGCGGCGCTCGCGGAAGAATCGGAAGTGACGTTCGCAGCGAAGAAACGGCTGAAGAATCGGAGGCCTTCTCCAATTTTTATTTTATTTTTTTCTATTCAATATAAATTAACGCTCCAGATTCATTTTTAGCTTTTACCTCTTAAGAGGTTAATTGTGTACCGTAACAAGGCTCAAGTAGTATAACGAGGATACTTGTCCCTCCATAGCAAGCCACGGTAACAATGGAATTCAAATAAGACCATTCTATTTTTAATAGCAGATATTCCAATCTTTGAACATCTGCCAGATTATATATACTACCATGAATAGGATAGGTTGGATTGAGATTATCCAACCATGATATATATTTTGAGTGGGAAACAAATAGGGTCCTAATTGGGACACGAATCTTTTGTTATTATCAAACCTGGACATATAAAGATTGCATCTATATGCCTGTTATTAAAAGTATAGTTTTGTTATATTTTACTTCGTTTACATATCGAGTAGTACAGACGCAGACATCCACATATTACACACATGAGTACTCCCTACAATACCAAAATTATTGTCATTTAAAGTTGTCCTAAGTCAAATTTTTTAAACTTTGATTGCAAATATATTTTTATGTGTTAACTTTAGAAATGTGAAAATGGCATGAGTAGATTTGCATTCATATATGATTTCATAAAAGTACATTTTAATTATATTTTATTGCAAAAGGTATTGGTTAAATTATGTTTTGAAAATCGTGTCAATGTCTAAAGCGACAACAATTTTGAAACTGGAGGGAGTACTCACCAGGAATCTGAGTGGGTTGGTGGAACCTAACCAGCCGCTCAGTTTGCTTTATGCTAGAAATTTGACATATGCTTTTCTCAAAAAACAAAAATGTTTACAAATACTTAGAACTTCTTATCATCAGCTTATCTTGAAGCATACTCCTACCTCATTGAGATTTTTTTTAAAAAAAAATAGGTGTCAATACCCTTTGGAACAACGGTTGCTATGAGCCTTTTAGAACAAAGGACGAGACCCTAGATACAATTCTTATGCAATTCCTAAGGACTTCTTCCATTCAAATTTTGGAAGATTTTTAGCATAAGGTCAAACATTGTAGTTTCCTTTAACCTCTCTCTCTCTCTCTCTCTAACAGTGTACCAAATAGCGTTCGTAGCGGCCGCAATAGCGTCCGCTACAGTGGTAGCGGTGTCTAGACGCTATCGCTACAAGGTAGCGCTCAGCAAATAGCATCTTGTAACTTAGCGTCCGTTATTTCACTTTTCAAGCCGCTATAGCGCTTCAAAAACCGCTATAGCACACGCTATTTGGATGTGATAGCAATTTATTGTTAGGTAACTTTTTTAAAAAACTATTTTAAAATAAAGAATAACTGAACTGATCTTATTCATACGTTATGCTCCTAAATTTGAAGCAATAATTGATTAGGCAAGTAAATATAATTTGTATGATGAGAAAAAATAATATTATACTCACTATTACACATACTTTTTTGGTGTTTTTTGAGTTCTCGCTATTGGAACTTAGCGCCCGCTATAGCACCCGCTATCTGCTATCCGCTACGCTGATGCTTATTCGCTACAAAGCCGCTATACGCTATTTGTTACCTTGCTCTCTAATATATGTCGCATCCAAATGTTCTCTTGTAAAACTCTTTGCATTTTAAGATCATGTAGACTGGGTACGACACACAATTATAATCATGTATTTTTTCTATTCCTATTGTTTTCAAAATCTTGTGTCAAAAGAGACCCTAAAGAAGGAGGTTACTTTTTTTATATAGTTGTTTGAGCGGCGTAGACGCAGACAATGAGGTCGTACATGATACATGGTGAAGTAGAAACGTACAAAATTACCGATACCAGAAGAAAGTATGATATATTAAGAAAGTTAATTTGGGTAGTGATTATCATTGGATTTGTTCTAAAAAAATAGTGGCATGACATAATCTACAAGATTTTATCAATTATTTATTACTATATAACGTAGTGATTGAAGTTCCATACTGAAAACCAGCCCAATTTCATATCTATGAACTGGCAGCGAGATACTTATACGATTTTCTTCACTGTATTTCCCTTTTCGATTCATATCATCCACCAATCCAAGAATTCCAAATAATTTCAGATCCGCATTGCACGAGACACGATCGCTCGTTTCACGTATTTCACGAAGGACGATATGTTTCATCATCAGTTGACAAATCACGGGAAATTTCCCGGATTCCAATTAAATGCGGCGCAGGACGCGAGGAGCCTCTGGCGCATCTCAACCGTTCATCTAACCCATTTCAAATTCTCTTACCCACCAACGGTCGCTCCCAGGACCCCCGCACCAACCATAAGTGCATCACTGCCATGTGGGTCCAAAGATGTAGGGACCCATCGGTCAGTGACATGCTTTCGGCGCATAAATCTCGCGGAAATCCTCCCGTAATCTCAATCCAATCGCAGCCACAAACCCTAGCGAGAAATGGGGAC
>LAPY01000147.1:133158-146624 GCA_000970635.1 Eragrostis tef | reverse complement strand
GGCGGTGCTGGAGCTGCTGCTCGCGGCCGTGCGGCGGTCCGTGGTGGCGTGCCGGGTGGAGCGCGGGGGCGCCGGCGCCGGTTGGGCGGAGGAGGAGGTGGAGGAGGCGGCGGTTGATCTGGAGGAGATGGAGATTGGGTGGCCCACGGACGTCCGCCACGTCGCGCACGTCACCTTCGATCGCTTCCACGGCTTCCTCGGCCTCCCCGTCGAGTTCGAGGACGAGATGCCCTGCCGCGTGCCCAGCGCAAGGTGAGCCACCACCACCTCCTCTTCCCCTTCCTCCATCACCATGGGTCTCAAACTCGAAGCTTCCGTGCCGAAGCTCTGTGACGAACGGCGGCTGATTTTGAGTGTTCTTAAGCTTTGGGCGCCTCCTTGATTTGAGGTTGCAGTTAGATAAATCAAGCAGGTTTAGTTACTGCAGTTATATGCCCGGATCTGCACAATGTGGCAGCAATTTTGAATTTCAGTGTGCTGATAGTTAGCAATTTTCATTTAGTTTCATTAAAACGTTCATTTCCTATGTCGTGTTCACTGTGAAGCAAAATTATAAGATTGTGGACAATGGTATGATGGCTCACAGAAATAATTTCGTGGAATTAAAGCGAGTTAAACACTCGTCCATGCTGTGGAATCTGTGTTTAAGTAGATGCAATAGAATTTTACTTTCTGAACCACTCTTCCAATTCATCCATGCTGTAACAATGCTGAACCTGTGTTGGGCAACATGATTTTTCTCCCAGTTTTGCTGTCTGAACCATTAACTCTCGAGTGTGATTCAGCAAGCTCATTTCCCCCCTTTCTGCAGTGCAAGTGTGTTTGGTGTTTCAGCCGAATCAATGCAGTGCACCTATGATGGCAAGGGCAATTCAGTTCCTACGATATTGCTGCTTATGCAGGAGAGGCTTTATGCCCAGGGAGGCCTGAAGGTGGCAACCCATTATAAATTATGCTTTCCGATTGTGTTTGGATGTGATATGAACCTGGATTTGCTCACATCGATGTTGAATTTTCAGGCTGAAGGGATCTTTCGCATAAACCCAGAGAATGACCAAGAGGAGCATGTACGGGACCAGTTAAACAGAGGAGTCGTTCCGAAGGACATTGATGTTCACTGCTTGGCCAGCCTGATTAAGGTAGAACATCTGTCATCATATTAACATCCGGGACAACTGTGAAATACCTCCCTGCGATGATGTCGCACATAACGTTATCAAAGGTTGAACAAGAAGCGAACTGGATTTTAATGCTCTTTGATTGAACAGGCATGGTTCAGAGAACTTCCAGAAGGTGTGCTTGACGGTCTCTCCCCTGAGCAAGTGCTACAATGCAATTCTGAAAGTGAATTCCTCGAGCTTGTGACACTGCTTCGTCCCACTCAGGCGGCACTCCTCAATTGGGCTGTTGAGCTAATGTCTGACGTCGTTGAAGAGGAGGAGCTGAACAAGATGAATGCCAGAAACATAGCCATGGTGTTTGCCCCCAACATGACACAGGTAATCTACATTCCACTTTTCATGCAGGATAGGAGGTAATCTGAGTGTACTTCACCACACAAGAACGTGAGAGCAACAGCCAAACGTTATAACTTTAGATCAGTTTTAACTTTCTGTTTTATGCTAGATGTCAGATCCATTGACAGCCCTGATGCATGCTGTCCAAGTCATGAACTTTCTCAAGACATTGATCTTGAGGACGCTTCAGGAACGCGATGATGCAGCTACTGGAGAGGAATACACACCGTACTCTTCTCCAGCGTCATCGGTTCAGCATTGCGATACTGAATGCTTTGTCAGCGAACAGGACATTAAGCATTGTGATGCCGAATGCTTTGGGAGCGAACGGGACATCAAGCATTATGATGCTGAATGCTTTGGCAGCGACCAGGACATCAAGCATTGTGATGCTGAATGCTTTGGCAGCAACTGGGACATCAAGCATTGTGATGCTGAATGCTTTGGCAGTGAGAAGGACATGGACGGAAGCTGTGAGCTTAGTGATATGCATAGCCAGATTAGCAAGTGTGGACGGCATGCAGACTATCTTGTGCGGTACAACACCTGTTTCAATAGCGAACAAGAAGTTGATGATCACCTTAGTGAAGTCGAAGAAGGGTTCTTGCGTAGTCTTGAGTCTGATCTTGAAGCAGAGGAAAACTCAAGAAAAAAGAGCGGAACTAACTCAGAGATAATTGCCATGGAGGATGTTGAGCTGGAAGCTGAAAACAAGGGAGCACAAAAGGTCGTACAGAAGGAAGCGGGTCTAGAATCCCTAACTTGACGAGAAGTCCAGTGTTCCAATGAATCCGTTGACAACGCCTTGTTGAATGTGTAATGTGTTATTGCTGTAGGGTATGATGTTAAACTGATTCAACTTTGAATGTGGGTATATGTAATGAATCCTTGGGACAATGTTTGGAAATGATCTCATGTGCAGATTAATGCTATCATAAGCGCACGACTATTTCATCCAATCTTATTACTGTAGAACAGTTAGCTGTTTGTTTCGCTAGCTTCAAAATCATCATTTCGCTAGCTTCCAAATCATCATCTCACTAGCATGAATTTAATAGGAAACAGTTGTATTCAAGCTGTGGCACAATAATTAACTCCATAAACCTGAGAAAAACTATCCCATCAATATATTATGCCATCATGGCAAATATCCAAGCTTAGCATCATCAAACTAGCTACATATACATATATCGGTAGGTAAAAAGAGCATTACACTACAGTCCCAGATACTTTCCCCTTGAAAGATAGCAGATTGAGTTGTCTAATCCAGTTAGTGCCATAGCTTAGTACAGAAACCAGTTCGAGGCTTCTTACTAGCAACAATTTCTTCGAAAGAATCCAAAAGCTGCGCAGCCAAACTACTGGGTTCATCAAGGAGGGTGCGGATAAAGGTGATCACAACTCTCCGCTCCTGTTCTGTTGATCTCAAGCTAAACCATGTTAGGAATTTCATCCTGAAAGTCTTCTCGATGTGGCCAGAACACTCCAACCATCGTATGATCTTCACACAGTACTCATAGTTATCATCTAACTGGCCTAACCTACGGGAGAAAAGCCTAGCTGGTCCAACTGCCGGATTGCTGTCATCAGCGCAGGTTTCCTGCTCCAAGTCTGATGTCTGCTTGCGACTTTGTGATCTGGATTCCATGGCTGGTGCCTCCCCTACATGCCCCTCGGCACAAGTCTCTGAATCACCACAGCCATTTGACTTTGTCAATGCATTCTTTGCTGAACTATCTCCATTCTCATTCCGGAAGCACTCTGTTGGCATGACCACCTCTGCATTTAGGTCAGGGACTGAGGTCTCGTTAAGATTGAGCTTGTGGGACGCACCACACGCAGCTTGATTATCTGGAATCACAGAATCACTCTGATCACATGAATCTTCAATCTCATCTTTACAGAAAACACTAGGATAACCATTCTCCTCAGCCTGTGCTTTCCGGAAGACATTACTCAGTTGGCGCACCTTGAAGCCTGATGACTTACCACTTTGATTCTTACCATCTCTCTTGGCAGAAGTTGAGCAACCTTCTGCTCCATGCTCTATGTTCTTGTGAATTATCTCCACACTCTTGGTAAATATCTTTGATTCAGAATGGCCCAGTTCGCCATCCTCAGTAAATGAAATAATCCGGAAGGAATACTGTGTGCAAGGCTGCAGATTGGATATCAGTATCCTTCTTTGGTCTTTGGGGAAAACAGCAGGTTCCCCAGTGGAAGGTGGTCCTCTGCTATTCCAGTACCAGAGTTTATAGCCTTTGATAGCATGATATTGCGAGGAGACAACTTCCTTCAGGACCAACACCAATGATGAAGCTGTAATATCTTCAAATCTAAACCTACAGGCAGAAGGAAGTGTATCTGCATCACAAGAGAAGCACTAGGTTAATAAAATGTTCAATTCCATAGCACACACTGGAAAGAGGTGAACATCAAAAGATTGAAATATTTTACCCATTTGTTTTGCTTCAGATGAAACGTTTAACCTCAGCCAATCATCTGCCTTTTCAATTGCAATACAGCAAAGTTTCTGTACATCGGCAGCAACTGGCAGCCTGCCTACAATGCCTCGGGCCAGCTTGGACGACGTACCATCAAGGGGGCCAACTTCACTTTCCAGCTTTGCTTTTGCATCCTCTACGATCTGATGCAACTCTTTAAAACGAATTGTACCATCCAAAAGTCTATGACTCAGATATATGCGGGAACAGAGAACATCAACCCGACGAGCATCTTTGGCAACCACTAGCTGCCTCTTCCAGCACCTGCTCAAAATGTTTCAACTATGACATCAAGTCTAAAATTGACAAATAATAAAGGAACAATATTGCGCCATAACAGAACACATCTGCATGTAAGGCTCTAAGTAACTAAAAAGATCATTCTGATCTGATGAATGCTCCAAATAATACTGAAAACTCAATGAAGTCAACGATATGAAGGTCAGGATCATATCGCCAAACAAGTTCTTTTGCATACAAAATACAGTATAAGGTAGAAGTAAAGTCACTCACCCAAGAATTCCAATAACCTTTCCACATGCAGCGCAGCAGTAGTTTGCATCGAGTTGAATGGATTCCCCAAGATCTATGCATCCTGCCTTTCGGTGCTGGAGTGCGCACTCAATGTGGCAGGATGACTCGCAGCAATCCTTATCACCAGATTCCGATGAGCAGACCAGCCAAAGACTAGGATCTTTGTTGTCATCGAAATGATGGCATATGAAACATGAACACCGCTTACAAAATGTTTTATCTGAGGTCAAGACAGCTTTGCAAGCTGAGTTTTTGCATATCCATGTGCCAGGAGGCTTTGCATCTTGAGATATTCCATTTTCACTTAGTTGAGCAGGATGGTCCCCCTTTCTTGGCTGCCTTTTGAGAGAGTGACTACCAGTAAGGCTTGAATTATTAATGTTATTTGAGGAGACTTTCTTCAAATCAATGTTCTTGCACCTCTTTACAGACGCTGTTCTTGGTATTTCTTCCACTGATTTGCATTTTGAAATGCCAGATTCTTCCTTTTCTGTGTTAACACAAGCATCATTTGACTCCAGTTCTGGAAAAGAACCCAATGGTTCCAGGGCCTTTTCTGAAACATTGTTGTTGTTGTTGTTGTCAGGAGGCCTAATTTCTTCAGGTCCATTTGCAGCATTAGAAGAATTTCCTAACACTGCAAAACACAAACACAAAAAAAGAGGTTCAATTTCATAATTCATACAGCAGTCATCTAAGGAATGTATACAACACATTGCAAAGGATGCTTTCCAAACTAGCTCAGGCACTGAATAAACAAGTCTGCACAAGCATGTTAAGCAAACCTAATCTCGGGCATGTGACTAGCGACACACTCCAGCATGATGGAATGAAGAATTAAATAACGTTTAGTAAATGACTTGTCTGAAAATAAAAGAAGGATATTATGTCATACTGCCACTACAAAGTTTGCAGGTCTGAAAACTGAACAAACCCGAGACTGACATGGGCCTTGTTTCAACCTGCCACTTTTCAAATTACAAATCTGTACAATGTCATTTATCAAAGAACGCTGCTATACATACGCCCGGATCGTCCGACCCGGCCGTACGACCAGCACAAAGCAGCAATCAACAAACAAGATTAGCCAGGATTAATCAGGATTAGCAATCAGCAGCCGTTTGATGAGGTGCACATATCGGTCGCGCGGCTGGGTCGGAAGATCCGGTCATGTGTGAAGCATTTTCGTTTATCAAATTTATAGGTGTGGAAGATTATTTTTGACAGACTTGAATTCCGCCCCCTCTGAAGGACTAAAAGGGTGTTTATAGTAACAGTACAACTCCATAGAAGCACACATTGTTGGGATCAAGCAAACCAACTTTCATCCTTAACAAAGCCTCAGTAAACGCAAAATCAATCAGAGAATACAGTTACACTAGTTGAACATCTGAATAAGCAATGCTGGACTACTCCACATATGAAGCTTCCCAAATCAAGAAAGGTAGTATTGAAGTACCTTGATCGAATGATTACCATTTCGACAATATGCTTCCTCGAGCCCAAACATTTACTTTAGATTTCAAAGGAAATATTTTCAATTAAATCATACTATTAATTTCCTACCAGTAGTGGTACAGAGAAACATGTATGAAATCAAACTGAAATATCCAAAACCAAGAGAGTAATTCTCAAGAATAAAGCATCCAATAAACAAGCGGCTACCAGGTACTACCCATAGTTAGATGCACCCACACCATGATGGCCCAGCACAGGCCATAGGAACCCTTTGAAATCGACTCTCTGCTGAATAGAATAATAACCTAATAAAGCTATGGATGGATGAATAGTTTAAGTCAGTGCTCCATAGAAGCAGACGACAAATCCACCACCAGCTTACTGGATGGATTGAAGACTTGGGTTTTGATTTCACAGAGGCCACGGCAAAGAATAACCCCAAGCAGAAAAATTGAGCAAACCAAACAAGTTAAGACTTATCAGCAGATCTATCAAAATTCAAGCAAGATAAGCGAGTTAGGGATACCATCAGATCTGAACAGCCCTCCACTCAGGTCCATCCTTGCAGAGGGAAGGTGGAGGAGGAACGGCCACCAAGGGAGAGATGGATGTACCGAGGGAGATTGCTCTCCAGTGGACAGGGTGTGGCTGATCGCAAAGAGGTGTTCTCCTCTTCCAGTCCTCCCCTTTGCTTTTAGAGGAAAGTAAGGCAAGCCTCCGCGTTTAAAGCGTTGCTGCCTGTTCTGTTGTGGCAGGATAACAAAACGTGTCACCAGGCCTCTGATTGGTCCAGTCTCACCCACATTTGGCCAAATTTGACAGCGTCAGCCAGATTTACATTTACTACCCGTTGATATGATGCTAAAATTTTGGTAAAAGCCCATTCACATTGGATCATCGGTTTGTAGTTCAAGCCAGCAAGCACAATCCATCTGGATGTAAAATGAATTAATAGGATGTGGATTCCCCACCCGCATCTGCCAATCTAAGCAATGTTTGCTTTGTGTGTTCATACCAATCTTCACATTAGTCGGAAGTTCAAAAGTCCCTTCTATATATCAATCATCAATGAATGAAAGGCGAGCTAGACATGATGTCTTGAAGATTTTTTTAACCTTTTTATGGTGGAAAGTTCCTCTTTTTCATAGTTTTTCCTAGTAAACCAAGAACAAAGAGGCATGGACTGAACAAATAACGCTAACAATGCCGATAAATGTCTTGTGTGAAAATCAGAGAAACAAGAAAACTGGCAAAACAAATTCAAACGGAATTCACTCTAGGAGGCCACTCCTGAATCAAGAACGGATACCGCTCGGGGTCTTCAACAACATTTCCTACAAATGCCCCAACTAATCACTTAATCTAAGGGACGTTAGAGAGGGAGATAAAAAAATCAAATTGGGAAAGTTATGCCAAGACCCCTAATAATGAGTTTATGACAAGAAATCCTGACCAGGGAGAAAATAAAGAGCATCAATTTAACAAATGGATATACCAGCAGCACACCATATTACTGAATTAGTAGCACAGCTAACCGACAGCATACTAGCACAGATAAGTGACTCAAGACACGGATGACGTACGCACTAGGTTCTCGCTACACGCGTTTCCTACTACAAGCACCACGAAGCAACAGCAGCAGCAAGCAAGCAAGCGAGCGAGCAAATCCATCGCGTCCCCGCATCTAACAGGCCGGGTCGGGCAGGGGCACGACCGCTCACCCGCGGCACAGAGAGGAGAGCAGCTCGCGAAGAGCGAGGCGAGGAGGGAGGAGGCTAGGGCTTACCAGCGGGTCCGGGCGCGTCGTCCCCGCCCGACGCCATCCCGGCGGAGGGGCGGGGCCGCGAAACGAGCGAGGTGGACGGAGCAGACCACGCCGAAGCGGTCGGCGGCGGCGGCGCGCGGGAGGGAAGGGGACGGCGCTGGTAGCTCGGCGGTGAAGAGGGTTCGCTGTGGGACCTCTTGGCTTCCCCACGCGCACAAAACTGGGAAATCTTTCTCGCCGATATTCGACCGTTTTGATCAGGTCTTTCTTTTTCTTTGTTCAACTTTTTAGCATTGATGCAGATTTTTTTTCCCGATAATCTACCCACATTCTTGCGTTTACATTTGTTTTTGTCACACAGAGAACAACATCGAAAATAAAGACAACTCAGGTGCACAAAATAAAATTCAAAATTAACCAAAATGTTGAAGTTCAATCAAAAGAAGTAAACTGACAGAACTATATCAATAAGTATTGTAGATCGAGAACTCTTTTTCCGAGAAACACACATTTAAATGCTACAACTTCCGTTCTAGAACATAAATATTTCTGGATTTGTTGATTATCAAACATTATCAATTTTTACTAATAATTTCACACTAACATATTAAAATTATCTACTAAAGTAATATTAATTCAAAATAAAACACAATTTTTTTAGAGAAAAAGACAACACAGAGGGACGATATGAATACCATGAGTCAGTCAGTCAGTCACTCACTCAGGAGTCTATCGGGCACAACCTATATATAGCCTGCGCTACACTGACATATTTGACGTAGTGCAGCCCACACCCCACAAATTAAATAACAATGTGGCCCACGATTTATTATTAATGAGAGTATGTCAATGAGAATACACAAATTAAACAACTGCGTGCACATAAGGCCCAAAGGCAGCACTCAAAATTTAGAAATAAATTTATTAGAAAATTTGTCAATATAATAATAAAAATATTTGGCAATAGAATTATTTAAAATATTTTATAAACATATCTCAAGAAATTTAAAAACGACTTCAAATTTTTCTAAACCATTGAAATATTACTTTAAAAGGTGAACCCTTAAAGTCAAATGTTGAATTTATAAATTCTCTTTTGAAAATACTCATGTGAGATAAAAGATTTTGGATGACTTAGATTTAACATTTTCGTAATTGATGGAACAGTACAAGAAATTTTTTGAAATGACAGGTTTAACAAGTTAAATTTGTAACAATTTAAGAAAATACAAAAAATGTTGAAACAATACAACAACAAAAAATTAATTTCAGAAAATTCAAAATTATAAAATATACTCAGTGAGATCTTATGTTTTTTTGCATTAATTCTAAAGAACTCGAATGTTCAAACAATGCTAAATAGAATCATGGTTTGAGACAAAAAAAATAGTTTGAAGTTTTGAATTCAACTTTGCCTCATCCGCACTAATCATAGATTGACGTATGTCTCTTGTATTGCATCTAAGGATTTAGTTCTAGCATCTGAAGAAAAATAGATTGAGGGTTAAAAGACTACTATACCTTTGACGTTACATCAACCTTAAAGTTTGTTATATGGTTAGAATGCCTTATTTTCGGAGATAAATTTGAACTCTAAAACACTCTATTAAGAGACTTAGGGTGTACTCCTGGACAATCCACTAAATGAAATTGCGGCTCCCAAATTGATCAATTCACCCCTATTAAGATTTCAATTTTTATTTCTCTTTGTATGAGCTGTATTTAATTTTAAATTTTGTACTATTATACTTGACGTTTTAAAATTTGTTACAAAAATATATGCATTTTGTTCTCATCTCGAGTGTTGTCACTAAAATATAATAAAATCTAACTTTTATTTTACAATGTAGGGTTTCATGTTTTCATCATAAAATTTTAATTCGACATACAATAAAATGACCATGTTTGAAAGGTTTAGGTACTAATTAAATTGAACCAAGATTGACCATGTCTTGGGTGTCAGTTGAACAAAATGGATCATCCGGGGTGGTAAAGTAGAAATTTAAGGCTTTAACGACCACGACTGAGCAAGATCACCATGCATTTAAACAATTATAAATGTGGGTGCGATATAAGCAAATCTCAATCACATGATAAGTTTTGTATTTAAGTCTGAATTCCGAATCATACTGTAGCGACGTGTCATTCTCCACGAAGGAGTATGACCAGTCTCGGAGCCATTACTTGATAAAGTGTTAGTTTACCAAGAAATATCTCACATCAGAGTAGTACAACAGAGACATGACAAGTAGTACATTATACAGGAGGCATATAAAGCCTAATTACAAAGAGCTTCGTAGGAACTATTTATACATAGCTTATTATTCAAATCTATAATACCTTATTACAAATACTAGAAACTACGATCTAACATGAACTCTTTGTACACCGTCCTTCTCCTTCTAGCATCACACTCAAAACTATATTAATATTGCTTAATATTATTCCTGCAAAGGGTTCTCCGAAGCCAAGCTAGCTACAATGAGGGTTGAAAATATAGGGGTGAGTACATCAGGATGACAGTAGTACTTAGCTTTTCAATACTGCTCCCAACATTCTAATAATCCGATATACGCCACAACATTTAGTATACTCCACTATTCTTTTATGCCTTCTGAAACAAGAACCAAGATGTCTGTTCATGTTTGTGCAATATGAAAACCTCAATTTTTTTTTTAAATTCCAGTTAGGTCCAATGTTAATCCATATTGCTTTTGTAGCCAACCCTGTGCATTATCCAAGACACCGATGTAATATTTATCCAACTTAGAAAGATCCTCGATCCTCACCCAGTGAGTTCCCTTTCAATCTAGCTATAACGTACTTTTATCTTGCGTAGCTCTTGATTTGTTTACTTAACCCTTTTTTTTGTTGAATAAGTTTTAGTTTGCCCACCCCACCATGTCACTTTTCTATACCAGAAATTTTCTACCGAAGCATGCCTGATCTTTTCTAAACCATGGGTTTCTATCCGTTACCAATGATGTGTCATAGTATGCCAAGTTGGTTTTTCGGCCATCCAAATTACTCCTTAAGGCTGATGAATTAGTGGTAGCTCAAGGTTCTGATTGGATTTATTTATCGGATTTCTTCAATAATGTAGGTTGCATGTTACTCTTACTCCATCTCCTTTTAGTCTTCTTACTAACACCACCCTTCACCAATGATGTGTCATAGTTTACCAAGTTGTATTTTTTTTTGCCATCCAAATTACTGAGTATGGCTGATGAATTGATGGTAGTTTAAGGTTCTGACTTGATTGATTTATCAAATTTCTTCAATAGTGCAGGTTGCATGTTACTCTTACTCCATATCCTTTTAGTCTTCTTACTAACACCAGATGTGTGTAACTGCAGAACTGAAGAAGTTTTAAATGCTATGGCTGGTTAGTAGTTACCATTGTCATCATCCATGCCTGTGCCTATAGTGTCAGCAACTTCAGGTTCGACTCCCCAACCTACTTCCTGATATTCTTGATCTTCTGGTGTCGACTGAGCCTTTCTTTTCCTGGTTACTCTAATTACTTCAGCTGGTTGAGTCACAAAGGTCACCATTTGAGATCCTTGTTGCCTTATTTCCTTTTGCCTAGCCTTAACAGGGCATTTCTTAACAAAATGACCCTTCACCCCACAATGAAAGCAAACTCTGTTTGCTCTTCTGCAATCTCTTTTGAGATGAGCTCCATTACATGCTGGGCACACTACCTTAAGAGGCTGTAGATTGAATACTTGTGGCTCAGTCCGCTTCCTTGATGTTTCAGTAGCATAGGACGGTTTCTCTTGTCTAAAATATTTCTCAGGCCTTCCTTCTTGCCGTGATGAGGTGGCTCCTTCATGACACCGTGTAAAATACTCCTGTAGCACTTTAGTTTTCTCCCTCTCCTCTGCATCAAGGATAGCTTTATTGTATTCTAATATTATTGCCCGATTCACCAGATCCAGGAACTTCGTAAGTTTAAGAACTCCTAGCCTTAATCTATAGAAAACATCCATTCCATCCATAAACCTTTCTATCATCTTTGCCTCAGTATCAACATCTTGTGGTGCATATCTTGCCAAGCGAGTAAACTGGTGATAATATTCACGAATTGACTTGTCTCCTTGCGTCAACTCTCTAAATTCTCGCTTCTTAATATATATAGAACCTTCAGGTACATATGCATCACGAAATTGCTCCTTAAACTCCTCCCAAGAAATATTCTTTTCCATTGATTGCAGCTGTTTGTAACCTAACCACCATTGTATTGCAGACCCAGACAACTGTAGTGAAGCGTATAAAACCTTCTCTTGATCTGAACATTGCAATATTTCTAGCTTCCTTTCTATGTCCACTAACCAATCATAGGCATCTAGAGGATCTTCAGTAGGAGAAAAGATAGGTGGGTTGATCTGTAAAAATTCTCCCACTGTAACACCTACTTTTGGTTGGTTCTTGGTCTGCCCTTCTCTAATAACCTGAACCAGGGTTGCTAGAATTTGGTTCTGAGATTCCTGCATTTCTTTCCTAGATGTTTCCATGTATTCAAAAATCTTTAGCCAAGGTTGCATTTCTTCTGATGTTGTAGCTGCAGCAGCGGATAATGGGGTTGTTGAGGAACTAGGAGAGTTCTTTTGCTTATCTGCTTCACTCTTACTTGAATCTGTAACATGGGGTTCCCCATCTCTACTATCCATTTCTTCCCGATCGACTGAAAGGTAATATTGTCTACTCAATCCATTTTCTTTGGGGGATTTGAACTTGGATAGGGATAACACTGGCATACTAACTATCAACTATTCCACATGCCACCTCTAAACTCCATAAATGCGTTATAAACTAATTTACAATCGATATTTTAATAGTATATTTTAAAAAGATTATGTTATATAGAATATACAAATCCAATTATATTCTGTAGTGACATGATATCAACAGTTCTAGTAATCATGCAAACACTACATGTCCACAAGTCCATAAGGCCTCATAGATATTAAGGGCCATATTTTGTTAATCTAAGCTCGTCTAATAATTGGTTTGGGAGGACCATGTAGCTTGGCACTATGATAGCAAAGGGATTTTCTCAGTCAAGTCGGCATATAAACTCTTGTGTGAGAAGCAACAAAGGGAGCGCAGAACAGGCGGGGCGTCGGTTTCAGCTGCTGGAGGCAGGGAATGAAATAATGTGGAGAAATATATGGAGATTTCCCATTCCAAACAGGCTAAAGCATTTCATGTGTGGCGACTAGCACACAATATGTTGGCGGTAAGAGGTAATCTGGGACATAGAGGAATGAAAATCTGCACCAAGTGTGTTGTCTGCAACCGTGCTTATGAAAATGGTGGGCATCTATTTTTCAAGTGCAAAGCAGCCAAGGCAGTTTGGCGAGCGGTGAATGTTAGTGTGAGAAGCCAACTAGTCGAGCGGATGTCAGCTCGGGAAGTGGTGATTTCGATAATGGGGATGAAGGAAAAACAAGCGAAGATCATAGCTTTTGTTGTGGTCACTTTGGGATGAGAGAAACAAGATTAGGTAAAGGGAAAGGTGCAGACCTGCAGACACCATTGCTCATGCAGTTGAGCTATATACGATGGAGATAATTAAATTCTTTGGAAGAATAATACACGGAGTAGCATGCCGAAGGCGCAGCGTACATGGGAGAAATTGAAGCAATGGGGGGGGGGGGGGGGGGGGGGGGGGGGTTTTTATTT
>LAPY01000147.1:82336-94414 GCA_000970635.1 Eragrostis tef | reverse complement strand
AGGGGTCGGACGAGGCGGCGGTCGCGGGCCCCACTCTCGCGGGCTTCACACGCCCAAGTTAAGGCTCTTTGACCGGTTTTATCTGGGTTAAGCGTTCCAGATTAGGATACCTTAACTCAGGTATCCGACAACTACCAAGACGCATCCTCCTCCAGTGCTCCATATGCCGATGAACTTGACAACGTCGCCGTCGCCGTCGCTGCCACCCTCTTCAACCGAACAACTAGAGAAACCTAACCCTACCAAACACCATAGTCGCTGTCAAAAGTGACCACTATGGAAAGACGTACCTATCTAAACCTATGAAGGAACAAAGTGGACATTGAAATGCCAGGCCTCCCTCTTCCACCGACAACGAGGTCACCCGAGACGAGGGGGCCATCTTAGGCTTTTTCTTCTGAATCGCCGCTAGTGGCGTCCATCACGTACATCCGAAAGTTGCTGACGAGTTTTTTTTATCAAACTCGACTTTGAATAATAAAATATATAAAATGAAATATTTTAAATAAGTTGCATATTATGATAGGTATTTTTAGTGAATCTAATTAATTTAAACTTTATTAAATTTAAAATTTTTTACTTTGACCAACCTCTCAATCGTCTTTTGTATTTATATTTTGAGACAGAGTGAGTACTACATACGTTGCAATTATTGCATA
This sequence comes from Eragrostis tef, assembly GCA_000970635.1. Taxonomy (NCBI): domain Eukaryota; kingdom Viridiplantae; phylum Streptophyta; class Magnoliopsida; order Poales; family Poaceae; genus Eragrostis; species Eragrostis tef. Next base: position 93,755 of record LAPY01000147.1, on the reverse strand, counting down.
CTAAACTCTTTTTGATTTGATTTTATTTTTTTTGGTTTTAAGCAGTTCTCAATGGAAACTTAGGACCTCGAGGTGCTTGGTTCCTGTGTAGGCTTCGACCGCCACAGCAATTTCCTCTGTCATTTTGCTCTAGCATGCTGTTGTTTAACTCGTGGCGAACTTCACGGCGGCCAAACTTGCGGAGTGGCAAGCTGAGGCGGGCAAGCAAACAGATTACCTTGCTTCTTTGAAAGTGGTTTTAATTGATCGCATCTCTGATTCCTCCTTGTCCCATCAACACATCATCAATTTACACTTGAGTATCTCCTAGCCACGTGACTGAGTTTTGCAAGCGCAAACGCATCCTTCTTTTTGCCGGCCGTTTGCAGTCCCCGACGGATCATATATGTTGGCGCTTCGCCTTGCCACCTCGCTAATACTGTCGTCCGTGCGCGAAAATTCAGTGGTGTTGTAACTTGTGTCGAACCAACGCACCCTCAACCATCGTCGTTACACGCAAACCAGACATTTCTTATATGCAGCTGCCGGATTTCATAGCCAGACTGACTAGTCAACCGTCGATAGAGTGTTCGCATATATATGTTGGGGCCATGGTCTCTTGATCGATACCGCGAGCAATGTAACCAATGTTGTGATGCGAAAGGTGGAGCGGCTGTGTTTGTGAAATGTTGTCCTGTTGATTCCTCATGTTTGGCCAACACGTAAGGGTCATTTTATCTTAAGAAAATAGAGTACCAAAGTTTATCAAGTATGGAAGAGTGTATCAATGTTTTCCTTTGAGTGACCTTTTTTTTTTGGTGATTTCCTTTGAGTGGCCGTTTAGAATCCATCATGCTACATATATCTCTTCATCACGAGTAGGAGAAAAATAAAATCAAAGGGAAGAGCCGAAGAGGTAGTGCCAACATCCGAAGGAAGGTCTGCATCTTATCCTACTTGCGACGTCTTGGTCACCTCTGTCTGCCACATGAAAGAGAGAGAGGCGGGTAATTTGTATCAGGACTTGTACTGGATCACCAAATGCTTGTCTGCCACATGATCCCATTTGCTTGTACTGGATCAGGACTCTCTCTCTTGTTACGGGTTCCATGTATAATGCAGGAGGAAGAGGCGGTGCAAATGTGTGAATTTCTTACTTCGATTTCCTCTAAATATTAAAAGCAAGCATGAAGATAGTTTAGAGAAACCAAGTCATTCGTATCAAACAGATGAACTCCTTTTGAGATATCGCTAATGGTTTTTATGACCATGAGATGATAATTAAGCTAGATGTTCACAACATATCTTTCTTGCCATCATTTTGTACTACTATATGCATGTATATGAATTTGTGGGAATGAATTTGAAAACTATAACTATAACTAATTTGTGCGCTCATTATACACAATTATTTTTGACACTTGTTACATAAAACTATAGCTTTTCACATGGGTCCACTTGCTATCTTCTACAACATGGCATGGTGAGAGTCACACGTCGTCCAAAGAACTATTGAGTAAATTGTAGTTTTTACAACTAAGTGCCATGATAGTTATAGTTTTCTGCAACATACTCAAAATGTCGAAAAAAAAATTTTAACTAAATGTTTGCATTGGATTGGAGCCAAAAAAAACTTTGTGTACGGTTTCAAAAACTATGACTGTTTGCATTTCAACACGAACACACCTGTCAGCCACACATATTCGTTCAATTGAAACGAATGTGAGTGGGATCATGTAAAAAATTCATACTTTTGCATTACAATGGGTGCAAGTCATAATTTACAAGAAAAATCTTACATTTTCTATTACTTAGGGGTAGTTTTGAATTTTACATTTTCTTGCAACGTGTACAAATCGCTGACTTTACTCCGTGATCAAGGGAATGATCCAACATATTTTGGGCTCATTAGAGTGGTATTTCATACATGCTTGTTTACACACATAGTATCTCTAGTTTTTCCCAAGTTGTTAATAACAGTTATTAAACTATTTACATTCACTTCAATTAGTGAGGGGTATAGTATGGTCACTGCACACTTCATTCAACTCAATAAGCTGTCATGTCATACAGGAAAGGTTGCCAAACAACCAAAGTATTTTCTACAACTATGAAACAAGTTTTGGAAAAGCAAAACTGAAACAAATATGAACTTTTTTTTTATCTTGAAACAAATATGAAGTTGCACAAATGAAAAGAGTGGAACTTCAAGAGAGCATTCATTGGTTCAACCAAGCGGTGCTGAACGCCTATTGGCTCATCAGGACGCTGTTCGCTGTGGCGCCATCCACAGCCGATCGATCACAAAGCTGACAAATCCTCTCTCGCTTAGCCGTCAGTCAATAAACCCACGCGTTCCCTCCCTCCCTCGTCTTCGTTCCTCCCCAGCAAGAACCTTTCCTTTTCCCACCCAAAAATTCCCGGCAAAATCCGCAGCTTCCGACCCGCGCCCGCCGCCAAGAACCCGCCTCCGCCTCCCCGCACACAGGCGCGGCGTGAAATTTCGCGTTTTTCGGCGCCGATCCCGCCGGTTCTTGCGGCGGCAGGATGCGGAACCTTATGACGGTACGGCTGTTCTTTCCCTGCTTCGTTCAGTTTTTCCTCTGCGGTGGGTTTTGGGGATGCGAGAGGTGAAATTGTGCTCGTGTCCGCTGATGATGGTTCTAGTGCGTGTTCTTGCTGTTTTTGCCAAAAATGGGTGCCTGGGTTTCTTTGTTGTGCAGAAGTGGACAGTGGGGGGGTAAGGGTTTTGAGGTTCCTTTTCTTGCTGCGGTTTTGTGATCGGATCGGTCTTGATTAGTTTGTGTGTACCAATTAAGTTGTTTCTTTATGAAATTTGGCACACAAGTTCATGATCTTTGTTCCTCGAGTTCTTACTCTGTAGCTGTTTACGGCAAATTTGAGTTTGAGAACATGCTCTGTTCCGGTGGAACAATACTTCTGACGATGAACGTTTTTTTTAATTATGTACATGTAATTCTACACTTTCCCAGACAATTTTTTTTCGGGAATTGGCATGATCACTAGTTTCGCTTGACATATCATGGCTTCAAAGTCGCAACCGTAATACAATTTTATGGAACCTTCCTGGTCCAACCTTGTGCGAGTCCTCTGTTGACTTGACTTGTACCTAACCTGTATCTATTTCTGCGTGATTTTGGAACCTAAAACTAAACATGTGTATCTTGTGGTTTTAATTCGACAGGACTCGTTTGAGCTCAGCAAGAGGGAGCAGGGCACGGGAAATGCCGACATCGAGCTCGGATTGCAGGGTGAAATCACAAGTGCTGCACAACCTGGTTTTGAAGGTTTCTTTGAGCAGGTGCCTGCCGTGTCCATTTATTAAGATTATTTGAAGCGGTCAACAACTAATATGGTTTTGCAGTCTAACGCGAATCTTTTACTGTCACAACATTCAGGTCAAAGAGGTAGAAAGCCTGCTCGACACATTGACGAAGTTACTGAAGAATCTTCAGGTGATAGTCAACACCAAATTTTTTTTTTGGTTTTCTTGAATTTATTTAAGTTAAAGTGTTAGGACCTCCTCTTGGGAGCTGTACACGGGAATCTGTCTATCTTATATGTGTCTTCAATTTCAACATGATACCTGCATGCATGTTGATTGAAACAATGTTAAGCCTGCACCTAAAAACTCCATTTTCGCAGAACTCAAACGAGGAATCTAAAGTGGTCACCAAGGCAGCGGCGATGAAAGGTATATGAGATAACAGTTACGTTGTGCATCCACGGCAGCATAGGCATTTTTTTGGGGGCCTTGCACCGATGCTTGTTTCCAATTTGCAGAGGTAAAAAAGCGCATGGAAAAGGACGTCACTGAAGTGACAAAGGTTGCACGGCTGGCAAAATCAAAAGTAGAGCAATTGAATAAAGATGTTAGTATAAACCTTTCCAAGACCTATTTCTTCAAATATATGCGAAGTACTTACATGGAGAATCAGTTATTGGTTATTACATCTTACAGATTCGACCTATGCTTCTTCATTTTCTTATGTTGCACCGTTTTACATTTCCCAGAACATTGCAAACAGAGAGAAGCCGGGATTTGGCAAGGGATCAGTTGTAGACCGATCCCGGACTACAACAACTGTGTAAGACCCTTATGATCATTCCCTTGCATTTCTTATCCTTTTGAGATATTCTTCACATGATTAATTGCTTTATAATATTGTTGTAGTGCATTAACTAAGAGGCTCAGAGAACGCATATTGGAGTTTCAGGTACTTCTTTTAACTTACAGTTTTAGTTCTGGTGCATAATCTGCATGATAAACTTGTTTTTGCGTTCTTTTTGTCCCAAAATTGTGCTAAATGTACAGTAGATAGGGTTGTTTGTTCAATTATTTTTGTAGCTACCAAAAACATTTATACTCTGATAAAATTTTGAATATGTGCTGCGTAATAATGCCAGATTGCCAGTTTATGCTCCTTCGAGATTGCATTTGTTCGCAAATGGCATGTCAATTGACTGACATATCTGTCCAGGCTTTACGAGAAGAAATCCAGAAGGAATACAGGGATGTTGTGGAGCGTCGTGTTTTCACTGGTCTGTTTTCTCAAACTCACAACATATGATTAACTATTTGCAGCTCAGTTGCATTATAGCTTTAATTATTTCCTTCCTTCCTACAAATATCCAAACAAACAGTGACTGGAGAGCGTGCTGATGAGGAGGTAAGAAGATTCATATAGCATTTTACTTCAAGTCATCACAGTTGTCAAAATATGCATTTGCCTTGTATCTAACGGAGTCAAAATTTCAGACTATCGACAGGCTTGTAGAAACAGGCGATGGCGAGCAAATCTTTCAGAGAGCAATTCAGGAGCAAGGGCGTGGCAAGGTACTTACTAATTCGTTTGGCCTATTTAATTGTAAGCATCGAGTCCCTAATGATGAGAAAAGATGAATGGTCTTACCTGAAATTCTTTCACCGCAGGTGCTGGACACATTGCAGGAGATTCAGGAGCGACATGATACAGTCAAAGAAATTGAGAAAAAGCTTCTAGATCTGCAGCAGGTAACGAATTAGTAGCGAAAAATCCCCCAAAGTTTAGTTTTTATCAAGGAATCCCCATGTTTTATATACCAGTAAATTTCCCTTGATTCAGGTTTTCCTCGATTTAGCTGTCTTGGTTGAAGCTCAGGGAGAGATGCTGGACAACATTGAGACACAGGTATGATATGATTGGTGCCTTGTCCTCGAATTATTAGCACCATACCTTGTGAGGTTTCGTTTTTCTGACTTCCTGATCTGTTTCTGCTCAGGTTACAAATGCGAATGAACATATTCAGTCGGGGACAAACCAACTCCGCAAAGCGAGGTGGCTGCAGAAGAACACGCGAAAATGGGCCTGCTATGGGATAATCCTTCTCCTGGTCATCGTACTAATTGTCATCCTATTGGATCATCAGGACGCTGTTCGCTGTGGCGCCATCCACAGCCGATCGATCACAAAGCTGACAAATCCTCTCTCGCTTAGCCGTCAGTCAATAAACCCACGCGCTCCCTCCCCCGCGCCTTCCTCCCCTGCAAGAAAATTTCCTTTTTTCCCACCAAAAAATTCCCGGCAAAATCCGCAGCTTCCGCCCCGCGCTCGCCGCCAAGAGCACGCCTCTGCCTCCCCACGCACGAGCGCCACCGGAAATTTTGCATCTTTCGGCGCCGATCCAGCGGGTTCTCGCGGCGGCAGGATGCGGAACCTTATGACGGTACGGCTGTTCTTTCCCTGCTTCGTTCAGTTTTTCCTCTGCGGTGGGTTTTGGGGATGCGAGAGGTGAAATTGTGCTCGTGTCCGCTGATGATGGTTCTAGTGCGTGTTCTTGCTGTTTTTGCCAAAAATGGGTGCCTGGGTTTCTTTGTTGTGCAGAAGTGGACAGTGGGGGGGTAAGGGTTTTGAGGTTCCTTTTCTTGCTGCGGTTTTGTGATCGGATCGGTCTTGATTAGTTTGTGTGTACCAATTAAGTTGTTTCTTTATGAAATTTGGCACACAAGTTCATGATCTTTGTTCCTCGAGTTCTTACTCTGTAGCTGTTTACGGCAAATTTGAGTTTGAGAACATGCTCTGTTCCGGTGGAACAATACTTCTGACGATGAACGTTTTTTTTAATTATGTACATGTAATTCTACACTTTCCCAGACAATTTTTTTTCGGGAATTGGCATGATCACTAGTTTCGCTTGACATATCATGGCTTCAAAGTCGCAACCGTAATACAATTTTATGGAACCTTCCTGGTCCAACCTTGTGCGAGTCCTCTGTTGACTTGACTTGTACCTAACCTGTATCTATTTCTGCGTGATTTTGGAACCTAAAACTAAACATGTGTATCTTGTGGTTTTAATTCGACAGGACTCGTTTGAGCTCAGCAAGAGGGAGCAGGGCACGGGAAATGCCGACATCGAGCTCGGATTGCAGGGTGAAATCACAAGTGCTGCACAACCTGGTTTTGAAGGTTTCTTTGAGCAGGTGCCTGCCGTGTCCATTTATTAAGATTATTTGAAGCGGTCAACAACTAATATGGTTTTGCAGTCTAACGCGAATCTTTTACTGTCACAACATTCAGGTCAAAGAGGTAGAAAGCCTGCTCGACACATTGACGAAGTTACTGAAGAATCTTCAGGTGATAGTCAACACCAAATTTTTTTTTTGGTTTTCTTGAATTTATTTAAGTTAAAGTGTTAGGACCTCCTCTTGGGAGCTGTACACGGGAATCTGTCTATCTTATATGTGTCTTCAATTTCAACATGATACCTGCATGCATGTTGATTGAAACAATGTTAAGCCTGCACCTAAAAACTCCATTTTCGCAGAACTCAAACGAGGAATCTAAAGTGGTCACCAAGGCAGCGGCGATGAAAGGTATATGAGATAACAGTTACGTTGTGCATCCACGGCAGCATAGGCATTTTTTTGGGGGCCTTGCACCGATGCTTGTTTCCAATTTGCAGAGGTAAAAAAGCGCATGGAAAAGGACGTCACTGAAGTGACAAAGGTTGCACGGCTGGCAAAATCAAAAGTAGAGCAATTGAATAAAGATGTTAGTATAAACCTTTCCAAGACCTATTTCTTCAAATATATGCGAAGTACTTACATGGAGAATCAGTTATTGGTTATTACATCTTACAGATTCGACCTATGCTTCTTCATTTTCTTATGTTGCACCGTTTTACATTTCCCAGAACATTGCAAACAGAGAGAAGCCGGGATTTGGCAAGGGATCAGGTGTAGACCGATCCCGGACTACAACAACTGTGTAAGACCCTTGTGATCATTCCCTTGCATTTTGTACTCCTTAGATATTCTTCACGTGATTAATTGCTTTATTATATTGTTATAGTGCATTAACTAAGAGGCTCAGAGAACGCATATTGGAGTTTCAGGTATATCTTTTAACTCACAGTTTTAGTTCTGGTGCATAATCTGCATGATAAACTTGTTTGTGCATTCTTTTTGTCCCCAAATTGTGCTAAATGTACAGTAGATAGGTTGTTTATTCAATTATTTTTGTGGCTACCGAAAACATTTATACTCTGATAAATCTTGAATCTGTGCTGCGTAATAATGCCAGATTGCCAGTTTATGCTCCTTCGAGATTGCATTTGTTCGCAAATGGCATGTCAACTGACTGACATATCTGTCCAGGCTTTACGAGAAGAAATCCAGAAGGAATACAGGGATGTTGTGGAGCGTCGTGTTTTCACTGGTCTGTTTTCTCAAACTCACAACATATGATTAACTATTTGCAGCTCAGTTGCATTATAGCTTTAATTATTTCCTTCCTTCCTACAAATATCCAAACAAACAGTGACTGGAGAGCGTGCTGATGAGGAGGTAAGAAGATTCATATAGCATTTTACTTCAAGTCATCACAGTTGTCAAAATATGCATTTGCCTTGTATCTAACGGAGTCAAAATTTCAGACTATCGACAGGCTTGTAGAAACAGGCGATGGCGAGCAAATCTTTCAGAGAGCAATTCAGGAGCAAGGGCGTGGCAAGGTACTTACTAATTCGTTTGGCCTATTTAATTGTAAGCATCGAGTCCCTAATGATGAGAAAAGATGAATGGTCTTACCTGAAATTCTTTCACCGCAGGTGCTGGACACATTGCAGGAGATTCAGGAGCGACATGATACAGTCAAAGAAATTGAGAAAAAGCTTCTAGATCTGCAGCAGGTAACGAATGAGTAGTGAAAAATCCCCCAATGTTTAGTTTTTATCAAGGAATCCCCATGTTTTATATACCAGTAAATTTTCCTTGATTCAGGTTTTCCTCGATTTAGCTGTCTTGGTTGAAGCTCAGGGAGAGATGCTGGACAACATTGAGACACAGGTATGATATGATTGGTGCCTTGTCCTCGAATTATTAGCACCATACCTTGTGAGGTTTCGTTTTTCTGACTTCCTGATCTGTTTCTGCTCAGGTTACAAATGCGAATGAACATATTCAGTCGGGGACAAACCAACTCCGCAAAGCGAGGTGGCTGCAGAAGAACACGCGAAAATGGGCCTGCTATGGGATAATCCTTCTCCTGGTCATCGTACTAATTGTCATCCTCATCTTAAAGCCGTGGAACTGGAATAAGTAGATAAGCATCAAACAGAAAGCAAGTATTCTCATGTTCAGTTTAGTAGGTGATGATATACTTTAGTCTACTTATTGTAGCTGTGCATGTCAGAATATGCCTTAGTGTCTTGTACATCGTCTTGGATATTTGGAGATGAACTCTTTCGATTTTTTTCCTATTGAATTGGAGATATTGGGCTTGACGTCTTTTGAGTGTTCTTTTTTATTATTATTATTCAAAAGGTAACTTGATTTCCTGACAAGTTTCCTTGCATATTTGAATGTTTCTGCATTTAGTTTCAAGCATATAGACACTTTATCGAAAAGCAGGGTTCTGTCATCTGATGTAAACTCTAAAGCATCTAGAGAAGCACGTTCTGAACTAGGCCAAATCACCAATTATCGAACTGGGGAGCATATGTAGACTGCAGAATCAATGGATCATATTTCCAAGAAGAAGAAGAAGAAGAAGGCCAGTTGCCTAGGCAACTATTGTATCATGAACCGATGTATGGGATAGCTATCTCCTATATATAATTAAACTATGTTTTTATCCTTGAATTAAAATGGACTTTCTCATCATAGCCTCAGAAACAAGCTTAGCATTAAAAAAGATTCCAGCAAAAGAATAATGTAATTACTCAAAAACTGGTATACTGATATAGAAAATTGAACACATAAAGTAACATTTAGACACTAAAAGATCATCCCGAAACCATATAATCCTATTGCCACTTTAAAGTTCATCCTGAAAGAAAAGGAAGCTTAAAAATAAAACATATTTTTAATTCTTGTTTGGTGGTAATACAATGTATAATTCAGTTAATTTTTTGAAACAGTTGTGCAGTATATATATGTTCACCTCTGACCTCCAACTCGAATCCCAGGCATTTCTAGCAGCATATTTGGTAGAATAACGCAGGAGTTGCAGTTATGCAAATGCAGCACATGGGGTACAATAACTGATAACCATTAGTTACATATTGAGTCAGTAAGAACCTCAAACATTCTGCTATATCAAATATTCTCAGAATGTATAAACCCCTACAAATATTGTACAAGCACGTGCGAACGAGAACACAATACTATCCCATTTCTAGGCGTTCTGCAGACTCATGTCATGTGCCCTGTATTCCAATCTGCGTATAGGCCTGCAGACTCCCCTGAAAGAAGCTGATGATCTGTTGCAGCACAGGAACCAAACCAAGCGGCAGAGTGGCTGACGCTGCAACATGAGCATGCTGTAGGATCTCATCGTGCCTGGCCCTTTCGTCATCTCTTCTTCTCCTCGCCTTTACCAGGTTCCTCACGCACTCGTCACGCTTGTAGCAAGGGTTCTCCATGACCGCGGCGACATCCTGACCAGTGGTCAGCCCGTACGCCGCCTTCAGATCCTCACGCCTCGTCACGTAGTCTCTGCTAGCACGATCGGCCTTCTGCTTGCGCCGCTGCTCGCCTTCCTGGCTCTTCCTGAACTCGTGCACGAGCTTGCAGAAATGGTCCGTCGATCTCAGCACCTCTGCCGGGGAGACCGTCTCTGTTGCTTGGAGCCAGTTTTTTGAGAAGACCAATGCCAGTGGCTCAGGCTGCTGAGTTGGCCTGGTTTCCTCATGTGCCTCAGGAAGCGGCTCCACCATCCATCTGTTCAGAGCCTGAACAAATGCCTTTTGTGAGCCGGTCCACTTGTCGAAGCATCGGCGCCAGTTCACGAGCTCCCTCTCCAGCTCATCAGAGGCGATTGAGGCAACACTGGACTGGCTCAAGGTGACCGCCTTCAGCCGGTGCATCTCGGTGTCTTGTATGGCCGACAGCTGCTTCTCATGGCACTCCATAACCGCCTTCCACAGTGCCCTGAACCTGAACGCGAGGTCGGCGAGCTGCGGGTAAAGCTCGTCGTCCCGGACCTTCTGTATCATCACCTTGAGCACGTTGGCCGTGCTGATGCTGACACTGATCTTGGACCGCAGAACGTTTAACGACGCTTGGGTCGAGTAGATTGTGCTTGACTCTGCTCCTCGTTTTCCCAGAGCTTTCAGCTTCTCGTACTTCTTTTTGTATTGCTTCCGCAGCTTCTTCTTATCCTAGAACAACAACAGCACCAAGCCATGTTCGATCAGACCAAAATCATAGGACCAAAAAAGGAAAAAAAAATGTACGAATTGACAGACAGTTACAAGCTGCGTGCGTGTGCATACCTCAATCTCGCGGCAGAGCTTCTTTTCCCAGACCCAAATCTTCTCCAGAGTCGACGAGAATTTGAGAGCACCATTATAATTTGCCCTTCCAGCAGCGCCCAACGAGGACGACGATGAGGTACTCCTCCTCCTGCTTGTCGACTTCCTGCCCTGCTGTCGTTTTGGGAGGCAAGACGACGACGTCGGCACGGCAGTGAGAACTCTGAGCTTGGCCCTGCTGCAGCTGCAGGGGACGGCGGCCTTGTTCTTCCTCCTCCCCTTTCCCAGCACCCTCGCGACCGCCACGCCGCGGTTGGCCGCCTCGTTGAACAGCCAGTACACCTCGTCCATCGCCGCCGCGACGCTTCTCGTCGGCGGTGGCGAGGTGGTGGTGGAGGTCGCCGCCGCCGTCGCCGGTGTCCTTCAAGGTCGCCGGCGATTTCTTCTTCTCCTCCTCCTCCTCCTCCCCTTCCGGCTTGCTCTTCTCCGAGATGCCATTGCTTGGCGCCGCGTCCTTGTCTGACACCGCTTTCCCCGCCGCGCCAGTGCCGTTAGGATCAGGCTCCGGTCCCTTCGTCGTCGTCGTCTGCAACTTATCGCCACCACCAGAAGGGTCGCTGTTCGAAGCCACATTCTCTGGAACAGCTGGCGTTTTCGCCTTCGCATTTTGGTCGCCGGCAGC